>MU227688.1:1528951-1540908 GCA_018584345.1 Thuja plicata | reverse complement strand
GACATTACTTATCTTTACTATGTTATCAAAATTGATATGACAGAGTCTCTTGTGCCATAACCAACTATCATCCACTTTTGCAACAAAACAACTTACATCAGAATTGAGCTGAAAAACATTACCTTTTATTTTGGAGCCTAATGCAATCATGTCTCTATCCTTGTTGTTAATGATGCACTTGTTGTCTTTGAACTCCAAATGATAACCTTTGTCAAGTAGCTGTCCAACACTTAGAAAGTTATGATGTAATCCATCAACATACAGAACATCATCTGTCTTGTTCTTTCCATCTAGAGTGATAGAACCTCTGCCTATGATAGGTTTAGGAGTGTTATCTCAAAATATAACCATACCACCTTTGTATTTTTCTAAATGAAAAAATCTATCTTTATCACCTGTCATATGGTGAGAGCATCCACTGTCAATGATCCAATAAGTTCTGATGTCTGCTTTGGAAATTAGGGCTAACTCTTGTTCTTCTTTTTCATCTGTAATGTCCATTTCCTCAAGCAACCTTTCCATGTATCTAAGGGAAATGAATCCAATTTCATCCTCTCCTAAATCTTCATTAGTTACACCTTCTTCATTATGGTAAAATTCCTTCTTATATTTAGGTTTGTAATCAGATCTGAACTTCTTGACTCTTGTGGGACACTTAGATGCAAAGTGACCAATCTTGTTGCATGAAAAAAATTTGAATGGAAGTTGTCCTTCATATTTTCCTTTTCCTTTCTTTTCTCTTTTAGAAATCATAGCAATGATATCTTCTAGTTATTCATCAACTTCTTCTTTCTCATTATGGTTAGAGATGTGTAAGGATTTCTTACCATGGACTGAGGCTTTGAAAGTTGTTTCAATTTTAGGTTCAGTCTCCAATCTTGACATCTCAAATGCAAATATTTTATTGATAAAAGTCTCTCTCTTGAAGTCTTGTGAGAATTTCATGGTTTCCTTTAGAATACTTATCTTGTTTTCATAGTCTGATATTAAGGTAGTTAACAACTTGTCCATTATATCTTCTTCTGATATTTCTCCACCATTGTTTTTGATTCCAGAGACTGCTTCATTTATAATTTGATTGTAGGCTCTAATGTTCTCTTCAGGTAACATCTCAAGACTGTTGTATTTCTTTTTCCATGTCTTCCTACATGCATTCTTTGCTTGAATATATCCTTCAAACATGTCTTCTAAATAATTCCATATTGTGTATGCCTTGTCTAATTTCTTGATCTTAGAAAATTCACTGTCAAATAGTGCGCTTATAAGGGCTTCTTTAGCATCTGCATTAGTTATGAATGTATCCTTCTATTTACTAGTAGCATCATCTCTTGATATATCTTTTAAAGAGGGAATAACAACTTCTTGTGTGGCTATCTCAAAGATATCAAAACCAACACACTGCAGTTGGGTTATCATTTTGTTTTTCCAATCTAGATAATTTTCTCCATCGAACTTAGGGATCTCTTTTCTGAAGAAAGACATCTAATCTACCTTAAGCTGTTAGGCTTATTCTCCAAGGCACTTGGCTCTGATACCAATTGTTAGAATAGTCCCAAGGATAAATGAGAGGGGGGGGGGTGAATCAGTTATCAGTAACTTTAATTATTTTCTCTTTTTAACTTCAAAATGTAATAAAGTAAATGCTCATTCAGATAACATAGTACACAACACACAATTTGATTATGGGGAAACTAAATGGTAAAAACCCCGGTGGGAATTAGCACCCACAATGAACTATAGTTGTTTGTAGTAATACCTGTTAGAAGATATTTCAATCCTGTTAGGAGTTGTAATTTTCAATGCAATAAGTATAGTGACTTGGTTAAGGGTCTGACCCTATTAGGAGTCTTTTACAAATAACCTTGTTAGGGGTGAGGACTCACTGTCCAAAAGCTCACTACTTCAATGGTGAAGGCTACAACCTTCTATAGAATAGGTATGCACTATATCTGATGATGAACTATAGAGTAGACCTGCTGTCTTGATTAGTTCCAATGTATTGTAATCTTCTACTACTTCTTCACATAGACTCTTGATGAATGAACCACAACTGATATTCTACTCTGTACATTTTTTGTCTCTTTTTATATCATTCACACTTAGCGTTTCACAAATGAATTGCTATAAGTATCTTCCTCAAAGTATGAGATCATGGGACCTATAAGACAACTCTTCATAACATTTTTGTCAGCTTTACTAAGCACGCAAACAATATTAAGTCTGCGCAACACAAACTGAACAGACACGATGCTTCACTAAGTCAGCTTCACCAAATTAACTCTAACTTTGCAATCTTCTTGAAACATGTTAGGCACCTTTAGATAACTATCATCAACTCATAACTAATCATGAATATACACACGCATATCCTGAAGATAGGTGCAACTCAAGAAACACGTTAAATACGTCAGCTCTGAATAGATACTCTTCTAGAACTGTAACTGCCAATAACAGAATTACACAACTTAACTAAAACATCATATCTGGACCTCTGTGTATGAATATAGTAACCAAGGCATGTCTACAACATGTATCTAACCATGCAAGGCTTGATACCATCATTCTGATAAGTACATATAGAACACTGTTGTATATTACATGTTGTCATCAGTGACAAACATACAATCAATCAACTACACAAAAACAAATCTCCAACAGATCCTACACAGTGACATGGATCAGTAGGTATAAGTCAATATGCCCTATAGAAATATTTTATTAATTGCTTTCTTTCTCTTCACACCCATATTCATTGAGTGGTTTAATAATAAGGTATTAACTTGCTCATGATTTAACAATACTACCCTCAACATCAATTTTATGGACGACTTCATCAATATTACCCTCATTTAGAAAAATATCTCCCTCCTTACCAACTATATCTCATTTGATTGATTGCAGGAACCACCAAATAGGTACTTGTCAGATCTATCTTCCTCAAATGAGGGAAATGTGAGAATGGTAGACAAAAGTTTGACATGTAGTACGACTAAAATAGGGTGATCAACTAGAGGTCAAAAGATTAGAAAAAAATTCAATAAATGCATGTAATTTTTCCTTGCTGAAGGGGGTTATGTTCTTATGATGATGAGACCAAAGGTGACATCAAGGTTCCCTTTTAGTACACACATCTTGAGAAAGAATGGGTACCTAATGAGCTACCTCCAATTAACACTGATTTTTGTGTTAATGAGAGGATATATCGCATAGCTCCATCCTCATTACATGGTTTAGGCCTATTTTCCATGGATGGGATAAATGTATTTTACAACAAAGTTGTTGAATTGATGGAGTTTGTCAGACCTTGTTACAATTGCCACGATTGGATGCAGATTGCTCAATATAAAAAAAAGTATGCGTAGGTATGCACTGTCAATAAATTATATACAATGGAAATAAAATGGTCAAAGTAAAAGATCTGCTACGTACATTGATGGGAGACAAAAAAAATGGAATATTGCAGGTTTTATAAATAGTACGCGACCTGGGACAACTAATAAGCAACCCAATTGCATATTTGAGGCGCGTGAGGGGAATCGTGTTTTGTATGTGCGATAAAATCAATAAGTGCAAGGGAAGAACTGCTAATAAATTACGGTTTGAATTGCATGGATAAAAATAAAGTTACTATCATGGGAAGGGGGGGGGGTAAGTACTATATACCATTTAAACTAACCTCAAGTTTATGACTCCAATATACCATATTATTAATAAGTTTTTTTTTCCAAGTTTATTGCTTTCAGTTCGCTGAAGTTTTTATAAAAGTTTAATCTTTGCCACAGGACAACATGTATCCCCCACATGATAGAGGCGTCAAGGATGCTCCACCCACCCATTCTTCAACAAAGGTAAACCTTATTGTAATTGTACAAATTAGATAGTTGAAAAATGTTATATTATTATGTTCTTTTATTTAGGGTTTTGGAGTTATTCTGATAGTTTTACTGATACTCCTGTCACAATTTGATGTTTAGGATAGGGGAAAATCACTTGCAACAACAAAGGAAATAGCTCATGTAGATATAGATGAGCTCCCAGATTTCCTTAACCCTTTAAATATGGCGAAGAAAAAATTAAAAATAGTCTCTGCAGAAATTATGAAACTTTTGGATGATCCAAATCCAACTGAGGATATGGTGACGAGGACACAAGAATTGATGTCCTAAGAACATCATTATCAAGTAAGCAGTAACATCGTTATCAAGTAAGAAGTAATGAATCTTTAGTTATAACAAAAGTTAAATAAAGGGTTATATTTTATATTCTTTGATGTCATGAGCTAAAATATGTATGTGTTCTTGCTATAGGATTTTTTGGCTGCTCAAGTACCTGGTCATGGACATCCTGGTGATGCCTTTACTAGAAAAACTCCCACCTTAGGTAAAATAATCCTTAAGTTAGCAAGTTACAAGGAATTTTTTCTTTGGAACATTCAAAAACTTCATTGGACTTACTGATTAGAAGTGTACATTTTGCATTGGGCTTATTGATACCATAAATACAACTATAGGAAAAGGTACAGTTACAACTAATTCAAAATTTCTAAGAAAATATTCACTCAAACAATATTGAAATCTACTCTTACTCTTATTACTTTAGAATGTCTTTGCTAACAATGTATTGTTCAGGTCATCAAGTGAGCCCGGCGAATCCTCCTAGAAGGATAGACCATCTGAGAGATCCAAGTGCAATGTCAGCAACAAGAAACATGCAAACATCGACGCCTTCACGGTCTATGTCTGGTAAATCCTTGTTTTTCTATATTTGGTTTTGTGTTAATTATGATTTGATAATTTGTACTTTAATCTTAGGTGCATCTCATAGTGGATTAATTTTCTGCAGTAGGAGATACACCGATGAATGCTACACCAGATACAGATTAGAGTACCTTTATTGGTGATAATTCACCACTATTTCCTGTATCTACCCATGTTTCTAGCATGGGAGTTATGCAGACGTCATTATTGATAGACGATAATGAATTTATGCCTTTAAAATATCCTAAGCTTCTAGGTACTTTAAAATTATTATTATTCATGTTGTAATTGTAATTTACTTATTCATAACAAGTTTTGGATTGATGATCATGTGACATTTTTTTAGGGAATGATTCTTTTTATAAAGCGCTTCATGACTTGACATTAAATATATTCGGGCCCACCATACGTACAAGGTGGAACATCATAAGTGAACCAACCCTACCCCACTATTTTTATTTCATATCATTAATCAATACAATATTTTTCCTTTCATTCCATTTCTTTTACTATATTCACAGTACTCAACTTTAGTTAATTTTTCTATCTAACAATTTTGTGTTTTTTCTTAAAAGGTGGAACTTACAAGAAAAAAAATTAAAAGAACAGCTCATAAAATATTTATAGCATGAGTTTGGTAATAACATTTTTGAGGAGAATTTTTTTTTGCCAAACATCTTAAGACTGTGAGGGACACATATAGAAGGAGTCTTGTCCACAACCCAAAGTACGAACATCCTCCCTTTATTTCAGTGAGGCATTGGAATGAATTCATTTTGGATGCAAAGGAGAAAGGGGATACTCATAGAGGATTTACACCACCAAATGAGAAAAGAAGGTATGAGATAGTATTAAATACTAATAACATGTAATTATGCACTAATTAGATTTCTTTATATCTATATAATCTAACATATTTCAAACTCTTCATAGGTTGCAGGACACATCAAAGGCTATATAGGCCAGACTACAAAAGATTGGCCAACACAAACTTGGCTCTGGTGGTTATTCAAAAATTCAAGCACGAATTGTAAGTAGCAGTAAATGAAATTACAGATCTAAATTTTTATAATTTGAAAATAATTTTGTTTAATCAAAAAATACAGGGCTCATAATTTGATCTAGAGGCCACCAAAGAACACAAAAATATTGCCTTCAAGGAAGGCTATCAAGCCATAGCTGAACACCTACACCAAGCTTCCACTGGCCCAACCCAAGAGTCTCCTAGTGCATTGGTTGAACATGTAAATATTCCAAATGAAAAATATTTGAAATTGAATACTTGAGCAAAAATCTATTTTATGTTAATTTTGAACATAAATTAACTATTTTTGTTTTTTAAAAGCAAACAATGATAACAATGCGCATGGCATTGCAATGCAGCCTTGTAATCCTAACACAGAGCCTACGCCACATGATGAAGGCCCTGATGTGGATCGTAGTGTCGATGGAGGTGTTCATTTGCTATTGAAAATGAATTATGTAATTATTAATACAATTTAACATCTAAAATTGAAATTGGTGTAAACTTTTATGTGTATATTTTAGAGCATACATAACGTCATGCTGAACGAGTGGAGGATGTTCGGAGTGATCACCATGTTGACTTTGGGGATGAAAAAAATGTTATTGTAGATGATGTGGCATAGTCAGGTAAAGAAGATATATGTTTTGTTCTTTTAAATTTATTTTTTGATTTATAGTTCTTTTAATTAATGAAATACTTGTAACACTAATATAAAATGGTGTGAATTTAACCCATATAGTTGTTATTGCAGCGGACCCCCCTTTGGTGCAGCAACATAGTCTTCCTAAACACATGATGAGGAGATGTGTGTTGAGATCAGATTCAGTAGAGGAGGGGAATGACGAGGATCTTGATGCTCTGCTTAGCCGTTTCGCTAAAAAAACAAACAAGAAACCAAAAAAGAAATGATTGCAATTAATATTTTTTGCTAATGAAAGAACCTTGTCTTAATGAATGTTATTTTTTACTACTAGTAAATGCTGATGAATGATGTGTTAATGAATTATTCATTAATTTTGTGTGTGAATGAATTTTATGTGTTAATGAATGTTATGTGAGTATAATGATTAAATGTAGGGAAGAGATTATTGATATAAGATGAATACGTGAACTCTATTTAGAGGAAGAAAATTAGTGGTATATAGTGATACGACATAATAAATTCTATTTTTTATACCCTTACTATGATGAACCTAGATTGATTTGGTTTGAGACAATGAAGTCAAACTACAAAGTCTACGAGCATGAACGTAGACAAGGCCATCAATGATGAGCCCCTGAGACTTAGGTCCAGTCTCATAGGGTTAGTCAAATGGTTCTCACTATTCATAATTAAGAGTTACAGTCCCTTATGTATGGCATGAATTACGTTGCTCTTATGTATTTTATAAAATAGGTAAAAATAAACCTTTGAGGCTCTTTTTATACCCTTACTATGATGAACCTAGATTGATCTGGTTTGAGACTATGAAGTCTAACTATGAAGTCTCTAAGCATGAACATAGGCAAGACCATCAATGGTGAGCCCATAAGACTTAGGTCCAGTCCCATAGGGTTTGTCAAATGGTTCTCACTATTCAAATGGTTTCACACACACACACACACATGCGCGCGCAAGCACACAACCTATACAGAATATACTGAGATGATTGTAGAATATTGAGATGATGAATGCTGAAGAATATTTGAAAATGTTCATTTGATGATGATTATGAAGAAGATTTGAAATGTTGCACCAATCTGAATTGGATCAATCATCATTTTCAAATCTTCTTCATCAATCACCATTAACTATTTTGAAAGAGCAACACCTTTCTCTATATGAATCTTGGTTTACATTTCCCTATAATCCTTATGCAAAATGTTTCCATGAAGTACGTCAGGGGTATAATGCATTCAAGCAAAAGGCTCTGGAGGCTGTTAAGTCTTTAGTACTAGAAAACACCTTTTGCTTGGTAATTTGAAGACATCAATGAAAAATTACAATCCTAAACAACTAGTATACCATTGATAGCTTCATAATTATTAATTGAAAGGGAGTTCTCTAATGGAAAACCCCTTTGGTGAACATCCTTCATGTATGACTTCGAGCATTGGATGCCCAAAGACAGGAAGAGAGAAATACAAACAAACATTGGCTGTATTTGAAGCCAAGCAATTTGACTAAATTAAGTTTATATTCTTGTAACTTTTTTTGTTGATATTGGGTTGTAACCATAATAAAATAGATGCATTTATCATGTAAAACCATCTCTATCTGGAAAAACCACCTTGCCTGCACTTGGAAGGAACTATGCTACACTCTAGCTCTTGTTTTATTTTGGAATTGTTTGTACAGGTTTATACTCATCATAGAACTGAATAGGTGGATGGTTGATTATTATATTTTTGTGAGCTTCATTCATATATTGGAATGAAATAAAGGTTGTGCTTTATCATCCTATGCATATTTAGTCCTTTCAAATATGCATAGGATAAAGAAGCACAACCTTGATTTTGTTCCACCACAAAAGCATGGTCCAAATGCTACAGACAACCTAAATGTAAATCTCTTTCCTCAGAAGAATAATAAAGTATAATAAAAAAAGGGAGAGTGATGTTGACTACCAACTGAACTTGCAGTATGATATGCAAAGAAAGTGTGTAATTGAACGTAAATGTAGAATACACGATGTAAAAAATTATGAGGAACTCCCTAACAAAGCAAAGAAAGAGGTTGAAGCTGAAATAGAATAATATTGTTGAACAAGAGAAAGAAAATTGATTGAAAGGTAATTTGCAATTTTAATCTTAAATCCTATTGTTTTATTAGTTTAATTGTGTTTGTATAGGTAGAGTTGGAGAGTGAATAACCAGTGTTAATAAAAATGAAGCTTTCTTTTCTAGATGTTTGGGTGTTTGACAAATTAAATCTATTCTAGATTTGTCTATTGATATTAATAGGAATAGGTAGCTTTAATAAATTAAATGAAATCTTTATATATTCCTTCTACAACTGAAAATACCTTATCATGGGTGATTTCCTTTGCATTCAACATTGTGCAAATCTGAAGCAACATGCAGGTATCAAATAGAATTATGTCATGCAAGTTTTAAGATAAGTTGTCATAGAATTAGGTAACATGTATCTCCTCTCATACAATTATAAATCTTGTAGTTTTTGGATCATGGATATTACCTTAATATCTTACAAGAATTGGTTCTCCATCGTAGTTACGAACCGTTGGGTAGGTAACCTTATGAGGAGGCCTACGTATATCTTATTCGTAGGTGGAATCTAATTAGGATCTCATCCTTGTTCACCTAAGTGGGTTGAAGCCAATGGAGACACTGTCTGGGGGCTCTACCCTAGAAAGGGGTTGCATAACCACTTCTACCATCCTTTAAAAGACTGATTTTAAAGTTAAACCTGAACTACAATGTCTCTGTGAGTTACGTAGGCAAGGCCATCTATGATGAGCTCCCGAGGCATTAGGTCTAGCCCTTAGGTATTGTATGTTTCAGTTCTTCCTTGATCTTTCCACCCCTAGTGGATTGTTTTCCATGGTTGATTCTATACAAGATTGATCATCAAAAGACTAAAAATTGCACCCTAAATTTGCTTGAAGCATCAAATGCCCCAAAGACAGGAAGAGAGAAATACAAATGAACATTGTTTATCTTCCTATCTTTGGAGCATTCAAAGCTTCAAGTCTATCAAAAGAGGGAGAGTGATGTTGACTACCACATGAAGTTGCAGTATGATATCCAAAGAAAGCATGTAATTGAGCATAAATGAAGAATACATGGTGTAAAAAAATATGAGGAACTCCCTAACAAAGAAAAGAAAGAGGTTGAAGCTGAAATGCAATCTTATTATAGTGCTAAGAAGGAGGAGGAAAGAAGGAATAGAATAATATTGCTGAACAAGAGAAAGAAAATTGATTGAAAGGTAATTTGCAATTGTACTCTTAAATCTTATTGTTTGATTAGTTTACTTGTGTTTGTATGCATGCGAATTTGATCTAATGTTCACATTCATGGCATTGTAGAGAGATGGTCAAGAAGGAACTAATGGGAATTAGCAGGGTCTCCAATTCAAAGGTGCAGTAATCTACGTTTAGTGCTTTCATTTTACTTTCTCCAGCTCTTTTATGTTTAACATCTGGTGTACAATATTGTAAATTGCTCAAAGTTTGACATGTTTATTGGATCCAAATTATAAACAAGAAACTTAAATGAGTGAGCTTAATTGGTAATATTTTTTATTAGATGGGCTTCCAAATTGGAGCCCTAGTTAAATTACTATGAGATGTTGATAAACTATTGAAATGGGGTCAAATACCAAATCCAACTAGTTTGGTGTGGCATACTTTAATTCCTACCTTTATTAATTTTTTAAAACTTAACAAGTCTTTCAATCAATATGTTTTGTGAAACTTAGAAGTTACAACCTAAAGAAAAGATAAGGCAAGAGAGTTTACATCTTTAGACTGTGACTTTTTTTCTCCTTGACTTGTTTGCTTCCTAAAAAACAATGATACATGTTCTTAGAGGGTTTTGTGTTCTTTTACTGGCCATAAATTCTCTTCTTTTCACCTTCATATATATCATTGTCAAATTGTTAGAGATGGCAGTCATTTTTATCTTTTATGTATTTCTTCAAACCCTCATAACTATCCCTTTTTTATGTTTTGATCTTTTGACTACCATATTTGATATTTTTTTCTCTTTAAACTCTTTAATGTTTTTTCTCAAGAGTAAGTTTTCTTTCTTCTTTGTTGTCATGTTCAATTGAAAGACTTCATATTTCACCACCCTTGATGACCATGTTGAGTGAAGGGTCTAAATGACCTTCTCAATTCTCTTTGGTTCTTCTGGATCATGACTATCTTCTATCATTGGGCATATTTTGACTACTTGGTAAACCGAAAATGCCCTCTTCAATGTTGTAGGATGAAACTATGGTACCCTTGTGGCTATTCTTAATGCATTTTAGACTTCCTTTTTATGGTTTTCATGTTTAGAGGACTGTCAAAGGCTCACTATTCATCATGTCACTCATATATTGATACTTTATGATTTTCATATATGCACTGCATTCATGACTTCAAGAAAATTTTGTTTGAAGAGAGTAGGTGGAAAGAGCATTGAATATAACCTGATGTATTCATCTTGCAAATACCATTGGTGAAACTCCCACATTTCCCTTTGGATGTTCCAAAACTAGCAAATTTGGTTGACGAGCTGAGTTGTCTAGGTGATGAATTAAAAAAATGTTTAGAAGATTTTTGTACATTTGTACATCTTTTGTACAGTTATAAATTGAAATCTTCTACATTATTACTTTCCAAAATATTTGTAGTTATTATATCATGCATTGCGAAACGTTTATTTTTTAGAAGTAGGCACATTATATTTTTTTCGGTGTTTGCAATGGTTTTCCATATTTCTTGCACATTTATCTGAATGATAATTTCCTCGATAGTCACAATTTAAAATCTATATTAGTTCATTTTAGATGGAAATATGTAGATTAACATGTCACAAATTCTCAAACCCTACTTTTTTGTGTTCCTTCACGTGCTTCAACGAGATAGTCAATGCAGAGTGAAGAATAACTTGCCAAAATAGTATCACTATTCTTAGACAATAAATTTGGATTTTTCTATGGAAGGGTTATTTAATTTAATAAGAATTTTTTTATTGTATTATGGTTTTCTCCATTGAAGTTAAGATTGGGTTAATTAAGAGGTATTAAGTGACTTTGTGTTGTAAGGCATGTCGTGTATCCTTGGCCTATCATTTCTATGAAATATTGGTCTATCATTTTTTCCAATTTTATGTGACATGTCTTTTAGAGCATTCATGACTTTGTCAAGATTATCTTCATCCTTAGGTTAATTGTTTTGTGTTTTGGAGTTTTGAAATAACTTGACATCATCTCTTCTCCCAACCTTCCTAGAAGCACACCTATTGTTTTTAATATTTTGGGCATCTTTAAATGCTTCTTTCAAAGTAGGAGGATTTTTGTCCCTTAATTCATACCCTATCTTAGGGTCAAAACAATTAATGTAGAATATCAAGCACATTAGGTCTGTAGGCTTCAGGTGTAGAGGAATTTTGTTAAGAAATTTTGTGAATTTCATATTAAAGCTAGCCATTGATTTATTTGATCCTTTTTTAATGTTTGT
>MU227688.1:1488280-1519210 GCA_018584345.1 Thuja plicata | reverse complement strand
GGCAACAGGTCGAATCACACAGGCAGGCAGGATGAATAACTCATATTCAGTCTTGTTTGTACTTGGTGAAGAAGGACTATGTTGAAGTGTGTGGTTGATTAACAAGGCCAAAATTAACTCATACAGTTAGCATCACTGGTTGCACATGTTTCAACAATGTTTGTGCTGATGAATTTAGTGGTTGACATGATTGCTGTCCAATCACCACTGCCTATGTCTTAGGTATAGTATCAGGCTCATAATACACAAAGTTTCTATAGTCGTTAGGCTCTTTACTGCTCAGTTCTTCATTTCTCTTGCAATCTCATTTATCTTTACATGCACACTTTCTATGACTTTATGAGTAGTAATATTTAAACATTTATATGCTTTTCTTTTGCTAGAGTAGCCTAGAAATATACCTTCAACACCTTTTACATCAAATTTTCCATTTCTTGCTTCCTTCAAGATGTAGCATCTACTTCCAAATACTTTGAAATAATGAACATTAGGTTTGTATCCATACCATAATTCAAAAGGTGTCTTCTCAATACCTTTCTTCAATCGAACTCGATTCAAGGTGTGAATTGCAGTGCTGATGGCTTCCTTCCAATATTTGGTAGCAACATTCATTTCAATCATCAAGGTTCTTGCACAATCCATAATGGATATGTTCTTTCTTTCTGCAATACCGTTCTGTTGTGGTGTACCTGGGGCAGATACTTGTCTCTTGATTCCTCTTTCATTGAAGAATTCATTGAATTCATTAGAAATTAATTCTCCTCCTCTGTCAGATCTTAAGCATTTAAGTTTCTTTCCTATTTCTTTTTCAACTCTGGCTAGGTACCATTTGAACTTTTGAAAAGTTTTTGATTTTTCTTTGAGAAACATTGTTAGGATTGGATTATACTGAGAGGGGGGGGGGGGGGGGGGGGGANGGGGGGGTGAATCAGTATAATAGCACTTTATTTAATTCTTCAACCACTTAAACATTAATTATACATTTGCAGTAAAGAAAAGAACATAAGCAAATGATACAATACTCATAACACCATGTTTTATTTATGAGAAAACCCTGGCCTAGAGAAAACCACGGTGGGGATGATACCCACAAGCATGCACTAAGTATAATGTCCCTGTAAGGAGACCTAGCTTTATTAGGAGATGAATATTACATAGTACATTTCCTTGTTAGAGGAATAACAACCCTATTAAAGGTTCACAACACCCTGTTAGGGGCCTCTAAGCTTACAACTCTTACAATATAATTCAGTTACAAAAAGTTCTCAGTCATGAACAAAAACAAGAATCACTAATGCTTTGATAGTTACTTTATAGTTCTTTGATAATCTTTGTCATTCTCTAATCTGTCATTCATATATCTTCTCTTCTAGATAACTATTACTCACTTTTTTTAATCTTTACCAAAAAGATCTTACAGATATATCTCACAACTTTACAAAGTCGGCTCTCAAAATGAATATTACAAATATTACAAAGTTAGTCTTCAATACACAATACATTTAATATAGTAAATATAAAATGCATAGTCAATGCTCTTGAATAGTCAATGTGTAGGCTATCAACAACCAAAACGTAACTTTGATTGCCTAGAGTCCAAGTCATACTCACTTAATCTTCACTGATGTCCAACTGCTCTATATTATTGTTCTTCTGCAGTCTGTCTGTCTTCAAATCCTTCTAACTCATCGTAGACTTAACCAAATCCAAATTGATCTTAGGTGGAGGTTATACATACTCCATACTATCTTCCTCTAAGATCACTTTCCCTAATTCATCGATCTTTATCTTCAACATCCACAATACTTCTGTATCTCTGCTACTATACTTAGTCAATTTATGAATCATCAAAACTTATCTTCAAAGTAATCAAACTTAAACCTAGATGTGTTTCCATAAATGACAACCAAAAAGTGAATCATATTTACCAAAATTGATCACTTGCCAACAATCTCTCCCTTTGGCATTGATGGCAACACTTAACCAAAAAAAAGACTAAGTGTTCCAACCAAACAAAACAATCTCTTCTTCTCCTTATCTCTTCTCCATATTTTTCTCTCTTTCTTTTTTTTTTATTATATTTTTTTATTCATTTTTTTCTTCTCTTCTCCCCCTTTGGCAACAATGACAAAGGTGCATATAAAGCAATAAGTTTTAGTTCTTGCTTACCAGTTTTAGAATATCCTGAAAAGAATCTTCCAAAAGCTTCACTTCTATACTCCATGTCTTGAACAATATCTAACTGATGTGAATCAAACCATTCATTGAAAATGATGTATTTTAGCTTCTTTCAATTTCATGGGTAAACCTTTAGTCAATGAATCTGCAACTTTCTCCAAATCTGAGAGACGAGCTTCAAGTATGGATAGCTTCGGAGTGATAAAGCTCCTCAGCAAATTAAATCTTTTCAACACTCTCCCTTTCTCATTATCCAATACACTGAGCTTGGCCAATATCCTTGTAACTTTTATGTCTAGTTCTGTTGTGGATTGTAAAGATTTTTTACAACCGTCCATCAAACTGTTTAGAGTTTCCCTCTCCTTGGCAATAATGTCCTCAACATTCTAAACATGCCTAATCAGATTCATGCAATAGCTAAACAATTTTGTCCCTTGTCCAATGCAGCTCTTTGCATTTGTCAAACAAGTTTTCACAATGCCTAAGTCCCATGTGATGGACTTGCAGACTTCTGTCAATTTCTTCTCTGAATATGTCTTCTCTGCCTTCTCCTCTGCAATCTTCAGCAAATTTTCATAGTGCCCATTAAATTCATCAAGTGTAATTTTCAATTTTTCAATGTCATCTTTGTGCTGGAAAACTATAGGTACTGGAAGAAATTTGTTCATAGTCTGAATAGCTCTTGTGATTACTTTTGCCTTCTTGTCTCCTTTTTGTTTATATCTTTCTTTTGCTTTGTTTAATGCAGTAAATGCCAGTTTTACCAATTCAACTTCATCCATGCTATCCACATTTACATCACTGCTTGCCAACAATGAAATAGATGGTGAGTTTACCTCTTTCTTTTCATTTCCTTACTGTTCTATCTTCTGCTCATCATCCTTTTTCTGCTCAACTTCCTCTTTCTGTTCTGCTTCATCTGCAATGGAGGTGTCCAAATTTCCTGCAAAAGGATCCTTCTCATCTTGTGAGGGGTCAAGGGTCACTGCCACACCAGAGACATAGAAATCTTCTAATGGATCTACTTCACTCTTCTTAGTTGCCTTAGATCTCTCACCCATTCTCAATTGTGTGTGCGATGTTGTTTAAGGAGGTGGGGCCTTATTAAAAGAAAATTCAAAAAAATATTCTCTAGTGCCTTTTGAGTTTCCTCAGTTACTTCATCATACTTTCTTGCCATTATTTTCAATAGTCTAATCTTGGTTCTTAACAGAGGTTTCAATTCTTTGAGTATACTATCCCTCTCTTGTACTAATAACACAGGCAACATGTTATCAATTTCCTTATTTATGATATGATCATCCTCAATCTATGCCAAGTGTTTTTTGTTCTCCAATTTTGCATACAAGTCTATAGGTATACTTATATTTCTAAAAGAGTCTTCTTGAAAGTAAGCAAATGCTCTATCACAATGTCTTCAATCTTCAGCTTATCTGATTCCTCATACCTATCATAGTATTTATCAATTGAGACCAATTTACCTTGTTCTATTGCTCTCTTTTCTATCATCTTCATGTCAGGCTTCCATAATTGCTTTTCTATTTTCTTCTCTTCTCCTTTTGTGCTTTATACAAGTTAGGTTATAACTTTCCTTTTCACTTTAAACTATCCAATCAGCTGCTAGATCTCGCAAACAAAATATACAAGTTGACTGATGGTACGCTCTTAGGTATATAATCCATGACGTTGGATTAGTTCATACACAAGCTTGCATGAGCTCAATCTATGAATTTTGGGGCATGATAAATTCTAATGTATGTATCCAATGCTCCCCCTAAGGCCATGATCATCCAATTAGGTTGATTCTGTCTTGCTACCTTCAGGAGAAGATCCAGTAGCATCTACTGACTCTCCCTGAACTGATGTCTCACTTGTTCCTTTGATTTGCCAAATCTTGCCACTATTTCTATCTACTGCTTTCTTAAAACAATTTTCAAAATCATTCTTCACATCTACAACACTCTTGCCAATATCGTTTCCATTCTTCTGTGAATTCATAGGAGGTGGTGTTCTTCTATTATCTATTCCATTATACCTGCAAAACTTTGCTATATGTCCTAGATTATTGCATTTGTAACATATAGGAGGTCTTCTTTCTTGATTAACTTGTAACTTACAATACTTCACAATGTGTCCAATATTATTACATTTGTAGCATGTAGGTTTCACTGTAGGTTCTCTTCCATTGTCTTGTCTATATCTAGATTGATTAGGTTTTCTGCATTCTGTCTTCTTGTGCCCATATCCATTACAATTAAAAAAAAAACTAGAAAAATTTTTAAAAGGGGCATTACCTTTGCAGTCTCTCTTCATGTGTCCAAATATGTTCCAACCAAAGCATCTACCTCTGAAAGGTATGATCTTCTCTTTAGGTTCTTCAATAGATGGTTTCTCAGCATCAATCTTCTCATATGATTTCTCTTCCTGATTATTTGAACATTCAGCTTCATTGAAGCCAATACTAGTCATATCACCTTTAGGTTTCTATTTGTCTATTTGTTCATCAATCAAATCACTGCTGGTGTGAAGTTTCTCAATGTGTTTCTTTGCTTCAACAAGTTCATCTTTCACAATCTGATTGTATTTCCCAATTCTAGGTATTTGTTCTTGTAGTTGTCAGCCTCATCCTTCATTTGATTCAATGCACTATTTAAGGTCTCTTCAACTTTCTTCTTAGCATCCTTCTGCATCTGTACTTCTTTAGCCATGGACTTATTTTCAAGTTTCAGAGTCTCAATCTCTTCTTTTAGTTGCTTCATCTGATCTGAATTGTCCTCATTTGCATCTTCTTTTATCTGGACCACAAGATCTTCTCTTTGACTTCTGGAAATCTCAAGTTGTTCTTTGAGTTTATTTATAAATTTCTCAACTCTTCGCATGTTGAATCTCAATTCTCCATTGTCTACTTTTGTTTTATCAAGGTCTTCAAGTGTAGCATCAAAGTTTTCTTGCAAACTATACAAATCCATTACGAACTCCCTTAAGCTGTTAGGCTTTCTCTCCAAGGGCCAAAAGCTCTAATACTAATTGTTAGGATTAGATTATACTGAGAGGGGGGTGAATCAGTATAATAGAAGTTTATTTAATTATTCAACCACTTAAACATTAATCATACATTTGTAGTAAAGAAAAGAACATAAGCAAATGACACATAACTCATAACACCATGTTTTGTTTATGAGGAAACCCTGGCCAAGGGAAAACCCCGGTGGGGATGATACCCACAAGCATGCACTAAAGTATAATGTCCCTACAAGGAGACCTGGCCCTATTAGAAGCTAAATATTACACAGTACATTTCCTTTTTAGAGGAATAACAACCATGTTAAAGGTTCACAACACCCTGTTAGGGGCATCTAAGCTTACAACTCTTACAATATAATTCAGTTTCAAAAAGTTCTCAGTCATGAACAAAAAAATGCATCGCTAATGCTTTGATAGTTCCTTTATAGCTCTTCAACAATATTTGTCATTCTCTGATCTTCCATTCATATATCTGTTCTTCCAGATAACTATTACTCACTTTTTTATAATCTTTACCAAAAAGATCTTACATATATATCTCACAACTTTACAAAGTCGGCTCTCAAATTGAATATTACAAATATTACAAAGTCAGCCTTCAATACACAATACATTTAATATAATAAATATCAAATGCATATTCGGTACCCTTGAATAGTCAATTTTTAGGCTATCAACAATAAAAATACAACTTTGATTGCCTGGAATCCAAGTCATACTCCCTCAATCTTCGCTGTTGTCCAACTGCTCTGTATCACTATTCTTTTGCAGTCTGTCTATCTTCAAATCCTTCTAACTCATCATAGTCCTAACCAAATCCAAATAGATCTTAGGTGGAGGTCATACATACTCCATATTGTCTTCCTCTAAGCTCGCTTGCCCTAATTCATCGATCTCTGTCTTCAACATCCAAAATACTTCTGTATCTCTGCTACTATACTTAGTCAATTTCTGAATCATCAAAACTTATCTTCAAAGTAATCAAACTTAAACCCAGATGTGTTGCCATAAATGAAAACCAAAAAGTGAATCATATTTACCAAAAATGATCACTTGCCAACAAACATAATAGTCATCATTCTAGAATGGTCATCAACAAATATAATGAAATACTTCTCACCCGTGTAACTTTTTATTCCAATTGGTCCACACAAATCAGTATGTACCAACTCCAAGACTTTTGTATTTTAATTCTTTCTCTTGAAGCTTGTTTTGCCCATTTTCCCAATTCGACATTGTTTGCATATTGCTAATTTAGGTTTCTTCAGAACAGGAATACCTCTTACTCTTATGTTATTACTTATGTTGACCAGGTTATCAAAGTTCACATGACACAACCTTTTATGTCATATCCAAATTTCTTCTACTTGAGCAATAAAACATGAACTTTCATTAAGATCAAGATAAAATAGATTACCTTTTGTTTACCTCCCAGTTCCAACTAGGTTTCCTCTACCATCCAGGAGCTTGACCTTACCATTCATGAATTCTACCTTGAAACCAATGTTATTCAGCTATGCCACACTTAGTAGATTATGCCATAGTACTTCAACCCAATAAGCATTATGACACTTGATTCCTTCAGTAAGAGAAATACAACCTTTACCTTTCACATAGCAGGGCTCATCATTCTCAAAACTAACACTCCCACCATCATAGTGCTCAAGATGTTCAAATTTGGTTTTATCACCAGTCATGTGGTGAGAACAACCACTATCAATTATCTAGGCATCATTCTTACTGATATAAGAGTATAGTGCAGTCTTTTCATTATCTTCACTATCCGACTCATCCTTAATAACAATGTAAACCATTTCATCTTCATCTTCATCACTATCAGAATATTTAGAAATATAACAAGATTTCTTACCTTTGTCCTTATAGCTTTTGTAGCTTTTGAAATCTTTCTTGCTTTTGTACTTGTTGAACTTTCTCTCACTTTTGTCTTCCTTGTTTGGACACTTAGCAGCAATGTGACCAACCTCATCACATGAAAAGAAAATCAATGGTATTCTTCCTTTGTATTGTCCTTTTCCTTTTGCAGCTCTCCTTGCAAGTAATGCTTCAATGATTTTCAGATCTTCATCATCAAAATCATCATCACTATCACTGTCAATCTATTTTCCTTTCATCTTTTCAAGGTTTAATTTAGATTTGAATGGTGAATCAAGATTGCTAGGATTAGGAGAATAATTGTCAAAGTTATCCAGGTCAAAAGCTGATAATCTTCCAACCAATCCATCTAGAGTTATGTCATTACTGAATCTCATTTCTTGAATAGCTAAAACTCTAATTGCATAGATAGGAAGTAAAGTTCTTAATACCTTGCTGACTACTATTTTGGCTTCAATTGTTCCACTAGCAGCTCTAATTTCACTAACACTTTTCTTGATTCTTTCATTGTACTTTGTAATGTTTTCTCCTTCTTTCATTTTTATCATATCAAACTGCCCTTTGAGAATTTTTTCTTTGGCTCTCTTTACATTTGCATCTCCTCCATAAATATCATGCAATTTGTTCCACATATCAAAGGCAGTAGGGCAGTCCTTGACTTCATCAAATTTGGAATTGCCGAGTGCAAAGGCTATATCAATCATCATTATGTTATGATGCTTCATTTCCACCATCTGATCTACAGACATAGGTCTCAGTAGTTCCACATACTTGTGATACAAGAATTGCAAACCAGTATCCCCAATAGTAGATAGATGTAATCTCATCAAATCTTACCATGCAACGAAGATTTCCTTGTTGAGCTTAGGGATCTCCCTTCTGTAAGACATCTTTGATCTTTAGCTTAGGCCTTTAAACCTTCCTAGTAAGCACTTGGTGCTCTGATACCAAATGTTGGAAATGAGTTGAGTAACTGACAAGGGAGGGGTGAATCAATTACTCCAAAAACAAATCCAAGTCCCTTAGATGTCTTGAACAAATTTAACACTATTGCTCGGTTAACATAGATATTTCACTGTCACTCGGTTAACATAGAAAATATTAAAATATTAACTATGATTATCCTTTGGTAATTAATTGCATAAGCATAAACAATAAAGAAAATAAAATGTACACAGATAACACCAAGATTTAATGCAGAAATCCAATATGGGAAAAACCACCAATAGCAACTAGTCACTTTTTTCACTCTTCTAAAGTGAGCCCTATTAGGAGCCAACCCTGTTAAAGGTTACAATAACACACTGTTAGGTGTGGCCCTGTTAGAGGATTTAATCACCCTATAAGGAGTGGCCTTGTTAGATGTCTTCAAACACTTCAATGTAGAAATGTCACCTTGTGAGAGGATTTACAAAAGACTGTTAAGTCTACTCTGTTAAGAAATTTTGATCACTGCTACAATTGTTAGAGAGTAACAATGGATTGACCTGTTTGATAAGAAACTGTCTTTGCTAATTCAGATCTCTACTCTAGCTTTGATTACTTGATCCTCACTGATCACATATTCTGTTGCAGCCCTGTATATTTTGTATTTAATTAGAATCACTCTTCATATCACAAAACATAGATATTCACATACTTCCACACACAATCTAACAATTACATCCAAACTTGACCTTATATATATGGTAAGCCTTGTCAAGTCGGCCTTAATATCCTTTCAAATAAATAATAAAAATCATGTTTGTCGGCTTCATACAATCAATTATCCATAAAATATAAACTATTGTTAGTTAGATGACACTAACTCTTTAACTCGGTCAACACTGAAATCCTTCAATGCTCGACCAACACTATAATTCCCAAGTGAACTTGGTTAGACCTAGAAATCACTTTGGTCATCTTCAATGCCCAAGAGAGCTCGACAGACACTGACTGTGCTCAGATAAGATTAAACATTTGTGTAAACATCACTATACTCGTGTAAATATCAATGACAATACACAATTGAATAATTGTCATCAACAGTAGCATAGTGTATTCTCTCCTATAGAATTTATCTGTGATGACCTTCATGTTATGAAGTACATGATTCTCATCATTGATATCATCCAAATCTTGAGGAAGCACATTTTCCAATGTGTCTCTTCATTGTTCCAAATAAATTAGTGATCCATCATCACTACTCAAAATGACTTGGATTTCCCCTATGTCTTACTTATCCAGACAGTCCATGTCCGCTACAAGCTCTTCCTAAAATTCTTGATGTTTCTTGAGCAATTTTTTCACTTTCTCAGAATCATACAGGGACATACAATATTTTAGCTTCATCCCATCAATTATGTCCCCAATTCGAGTATGATCTTTGAGAGATCTAAATTCACCTACATAAGTGTTCTAGAAGTTATCAGAGTATGCCATCATTACTTTGAACCCATGTTTAATTAGCTCAAACATAAAATCATATACAACTTCCTTACTATGATGGCTTCTTTCTTCTGCACAATCCTTAACTAGTAGTTATACTAATTGGTTTGTTAAATTAGACTAAAAGATTAATAGATGTTATCATATGATTTTATTAAATTTATTATACTATATATTGGTAATTTTAGTTTTAAATGTGGTTAGTAACAGTTTGAGATGTAGATCATTAATTTGTTAAATTTGGAATGGTGATGTTATAAAATTGTGTTTGATTATCTACTTATGAAGAAGATGTTCTCATGATAGGATTAGTATCTTGAAAGCTATTAGTAATTATGTTAATGATAATTTAATGATGTTAGTATTCAAATTTTCTAGCTATTGATCATTAAGATAACACTATTAATCACTAGTAATTAGAAATTAATAATTATTGGGATTATTAATAGTATTAATCAATATCAATATCTTCCAAACAGGTATTATGACTAGTTTATTTGTTCAAATTCATTATTATGTTATTCACTTGGCATTTTATTGTAAAATAAGTGTAGGTTTAGTTGTATTAACATCTTCATGGAATTGCAAAATACCATATATACATATCAAATTTCAAAAATATAGAATTTCCTTACTTGTGCTGATATGTGTTACAGAATATTCATTATATTGACATGTGTAGATGCAAAATATTATTTATAGACTATAATTTAATGATAGTAACAACAATGATAATTTATAGGGCTAAGTAATTGGATTTGTAAGCATTCTGGAGCGTATTCTAATTCAGCTACTATACTTTCAATGGAAAGATTAGTAAAAGGAAATATATTATATATATTAATAGATGATTAATATATATTTTTAAAAAAAATGAATATGTCATCGCTATTTCAATGACA
Organism: Thuja plicata; assembly: GCA_018584345.1. Taxonomy (NCBI): domain Eukaryota; kingdom Viridiplantae; phylum Streptophyta; class Pinopsida; order Cupressales; family Cupressaceae; genus Thuja; species Thuja plicata. Next base: position 1,508,786 of record MU227688.1, on the reverse strand, counting down.
ATCAAATATATCAAAGAAATGCTTTGACCGAAATGCTACAGTCTCAACACTTTTTGACGTCTCTATTTTGACGGCCCGAAACTAGATCAACAAACAAATTTGACCAGAATGTCACAGTCTCAACTCATTCTGATGTCTCTATTTTGACGACGATGATAAATATCAATGAAATATTTTGACCAGAATGCCATAGTCCGAATGCATCCTGAAGTCGATAGTTCGACGATGATGACAATGATCAATGAACTATTTTGACCAGAATGCCATAGTCTCAATGCATACTGATGTCGATAGTTTGACGACAATGAAAATGACCAACAAAATTTTTTGACCGGAATTCCACAGTCTCAAGGCATACTAAAGTTGATAGTTTGACGACAACGACAACGATCAACAAACTCTATTGAATAGAATGTTCACAGTCTCAACACATTATACAGTCGATCATTCGACCACTATTACTGTTGATAATTCAACACAACATATTTTGGGTCACCTAATTGACGAAAAAACTCCAACGAAAAGAGTGGTCGTTTGGCAAACCAACCAACATCAAAAAATTGACCAACTCGCATAAAAAATATGGCCAAAATTTACTAGTGCCAGGCCACATAGTGTTAAACAAATACCAGAGGTATGACCAACACAAAACTCCTTCTTTGATTTGTGATAAACAATGTAAATGTTTGATTTCTTAAATTGGAGCTTTTATTCTACTCATGGTTTGCCTTGAACAAGCAAAGTCAGTTTTCCTTAATACACATGCTAAGGTATCCATAACAGCAAATCAACAAAATCAGATGGATAAAATTTTGTAAGAATATCATAGTGTGTTTAAATCACCAGTGGGAGTTCCAACACACTGTCAAGTCAATCACTCTATTGATTTAATCCTAGGCACACCACTACCACATGAGCCAATATATAGAAGGTCAGTTTTGGAAAATGATGAAATCAAGAGACAAATTCAAGAGTTGATTCATAAAGGATATATTCGTACAAGTGCTTCACCCTGTGGCAGTCCAATTGTCCTTGCTAAAAAGAAAGATGGGACATGGAGACTTTGTATTGATTATAGGGCATTGAACAAAATTAGTGTGAATAATAGATATCCAATTTCTTGAATTGATGATTTTTTTGGACCAACTTAGGGGGGCTAAGTTCTTTACAAAAATTGACTTGAAATCTGGATATCACCAAGTACCAATTGATCTAGTAGATGTGTGGAAGACTGCATTTAAATCTAAGGAAGGTTTGTTTGAATGGTTGGTTATGCCTTTTGGCCTAAAAAATGCCCCAACAACATTTATGAGGTTGATGAATGATGTTCTTAGACCATTCATTGATTCTTTTGTGGTTTTTTATTTGGATGACATACTCATCTTTAACAAGACTTGGTCTGAGCATTTGCAACATGTTGAACAAGTTCTTTCAACTCTCCAACAACACAAACTTTATGCCAACATTAAGAAGTGCTCTTTTGGTATGCAGAGTATTTAATACTTAGGGTATGCCATTGATATTAAGGGTGTTCATGTTGACCCAGTAAAGATTCAAACAATTGGAGATTGGCCATCTCCTAAAACTTTCACAGAGCTTCACAACTTCTTGGGCTTAGCCAAATTCTATCACAAATTTGTTTTTGGTTTCTCACATATATTATGGCCTCTCAATCAATCACTAAGGGGTGGAGCACAAGCAAAATTTCAGTGGATAGAGGAAAAGCAACAAGCATTTGAAGAATTAAAAAAATATTATGTTCAACACTAGTACTGGTCCTCCCAGATCTGCAACAATCATTTGAGATAGAAACTGATGCATCTGATTATGCTCTTGGCGCAGTACTCACGCAACATGGACATCATGTTGCCTATCACAATGAAACTTTTTTCTGATGCAATACATAGGTACCCCACCTATGACAAGGAGTTGTATGCTATTGTTCAGGCCTACAAAAAATGGAAACATTATATACTAGGAAAGGAAACTATTATACATACAGACCATAAACCTCTTCAATTATTGCAAACACAAGGGAAGTTGCAAAATGATAGACATCAAAGGTGGTCATCTTATCTACAAAAATTTCACCTCAACATTCGTCATAAAAAGGAAGCAGTAAAAAAGTGGCAGATTGTTTGAGTAGGCCTCCAATTGTAGGTTTGACAATGGTGATGGATTCTCATGCAGAAATGTTGCCATGCAACCCTTTCTTTTGAACTTGAATGCAGAGCAGTTGACGTGACATTGGAGATGGACTTGGATTGGGAGGTATTTTGTGTGGAAATGGTTTCTCCTTAAAGAATCGTAGGACTTGGACTACATATGGCTCGATGAATTCTTAGATGTTATCCTCTCTCGAGAATTCTACTTAGACAGAGGGGGAGATCCTTAGTGGTCCAAGGTCCTCATGACTGGTCACCCTATGCTCTGGCATTTTGAATTGAAAGGTTTCAACTTTGTTTTATTTTTTTATTTTTTTGATACTACCATACCAAAGCCCTAGTGGCTACTACTGTAAATTTTTGAACAAATAAATGAAAATTTTCCAACTTCATTTCAGTTTTCCTTTTATGAATGCAAAAAATGATTTTAGTTTCATTATTTTGCACTTAGCATATTCAGTTTGTGATTAAATGGCCAAAATTATGTGTAATAATTTATGGGTAAAATTGAAATTAGAATGCAGTACCGAGTTTATAATTTTTCAATCTGAAAATGAACCAAACAAATGTATGCGTGTGATTTTGTGAATCATTAACAAAATAAATTTTCAATACAATGTAACATGAATGAATTTGTTTTTTGATGTTAATATTTCTTTTTATTATTTTATTAAAAAATAATGTGTGTATGTATATGCTAAAAATAAAATGTGATGGTTAAAATAGTGTTAAATTGATATAATTTAAATTGAAATTATAAAAGAATATATATATTCTAGGGTATTTTTCTATGTTTGAAAAAGTTGAATGGGTTATTTAAGAAATCATGCAAAAAAATTAAGCCTAACCCTAATTCTAATGTTAACCCTAACCGTAATAAACTTGTCACAAATATAAAGATTTTTAATAAACATTTCTTAAAGTATTTGGAAGATATGTGTAACATATTTTATAGTTATTTTAAAATTTAAATTATATATTTTTATTAAATTTTAGAATTGGGAAAAATAAAATCTAGTATATTATTAATATTATATGTCATATAAAGACTTTGAATTTATGTTCTTGATGTTGAATGTGGAATACCAATTATAATAGAAATTATTAAATCTTGAACGTGAACTCTGATTTAAAATTATAGTTAAAAATTTCTCAATATATAATTAACTATTAAACATTTATATAGTTTACATTGTTAAACATGGTTAAACATTTATATTATTTAATTAACATGGTTATTAACTTATTTATTTATATATGATTCTTAATTTCTTCCCATAGGATGATGAAGTGTCAGGTGAGGTGACCCCAAACTAGCAAAAATCCTATTGATAAATTATAATGGGACCCATGACAAATGATAGTGACAACACATACCGTCGTCTGTTGGATGAGAAAAGATCAATGGTTTAAGTTGTATTCTGGGCTGAATGTATAAACATTTTCTACAACCTTCCCATGGAAATGAGACATGTGTCATTGAACGTCCACCTAGCAGATTTAGTTTAGTTAAATTATAAATTTATGATTGTACACTTAATTAAGTGTAATAAGATTTATTTTGGGAAAAAGTTGTAAAACATTAAAAAGTCTTAAAAACATTTAGGAAAAGTGACAAGTGTGACGTGTCAGACTGTTAGTCCTTAGAAAGAAATGCTACGACACATTGGATGATGATGTGTTAGGTGACTAGGCTGCCAAACTAGAAAAAAATCCTATTGATAATGAGACCCACAACAACTAACAATGGATACCGATGTCCATTTGAAGAGCATTAATCAATGACCTAAGGTGTATTTCAGGCTGAATATGGAAATGATAACCATTTTTAAAAAACTTCCACCGAAAATGAGGCACATGTCATTGAACATTGTGACTTGTCCTACCATTAACAATGAACATTTGATTAAGTATAGTTAAATTCTAAACTTGATTGTACAGTTAATTAAGTGAAATAAGCTCTATTTCTGGCAGAAGTTGTAAAGGATTAAAAATTCTTCAAAAATATTCCAAAAAAGTGACACATATGACATGTCAAACTGTCAATCTTTAAAAAGAAGCAAATATTTCTATAATCGAAGAGGATGAAGAGTTTATAAAATTGTGGAATATGGAGCATCTTGTGAAGAATATTACAAAAGTGATATTGAAGATAACAAGTATGAGATTGAGGTTAATCCAAATCCCGCAACCACTCTAACAACTACTACAGTCTATGAAAATTTGAGTGGAGTCAATGATTCCATGAGAGAAAAACATAGCAAAGGGATAACCATTATAGACAAAATGGGTTATCAAGGTTCTGGTGGTCTGGGTCCCAAAGGATAAGGCCCTTGGTTTCTAATTAAGATACCATTACCACCAAGATGTGGCAAAAAACTAGTCCTCAGAGTTGAATCATCCTCAGAGTTGAATCATCAGATTCATCGTAGAAAGGTACTACTTAGTCTCATATCCCTGCATCTTCATTTGTTAGAGATTCACCTTCAAATCCACCTTGTGCAGACACTCAGATTAAATCAAAAGCACTAGTAGAACATGGTATTCCTATTGGCTGTGAATCAAGTGCCACTACCACTAATAGGAAATCTGGGGATAGTATTCCTATTAGTGCTCAATCAAATGTCACTGACACTAGTGACGATGGAATGTGTACTAATACTAGTTTTCATGAACAAGTGCAACAACAAGACATCTCTCACAAAAGGCCAATAGTAGTAGATACTATGCAGAATCCCAGTGATCAAGGCATTGTAAAGAAGTAAAAGGTTATGACAACAATGTCAATGGTGAGTACAAATTCAACTATATCAATTGCCACTCTAAATCATTTTTTGGTAGCTTAAAAATAAACCCCTTAGAAGATTCCAAAAACTCCACTTGCTAGTGATAGTGGGACATGATTAAGAATGGGTGTTGTTAATCCTTAAAATTCATTAGTTAGAACCACATGCATAGGTGGAGGTGCGTACATCACTGCAAATTCTATTTCACCTTTCAAACATTCAATTGCCTCAACAACCCCAGATTTTTGTTACAATGATTTCCTTAATAAATTTGTACAAACAAGAAATATGAATAAAGAAAATAAGAAGATATTGAAGAGGGATGCACTTGTTGTATCTTTTCAGGAAAAACCTACATCGAATAGGGTATTTCCCACAGATGACCCAAACAAAGAAATGATAGAGTTTATAGTTTTTATGCCCCCAACTAAAGATAAAAATCCACCACAAAGTCAAATAGAACCCTCTGAATTTCATGTTAGCACCCTCCAAATGGATTTTTCCAAAGTTAAAAATATGGACAAAATAAATGTGTCAAAAAAGACCAACCAAGTGATCTATAGTTCACTGCTCAAGGTGGAGAAAGAGAAAAGTAAGCTAGAGAACCAAATAGAAAAGTTATAGGAAAACCTAGAAAATGAAAAAGAAAAGAGGAAATTAGCAGATAACAAGTGAAATGAATTATATAAAAAGGATAAAAAATTATGCCTCTATAGAAGCAATTGCAGAGAAATAATAGATGGAGGAAAAACTGAAGGAATTGAGGGAAAAATTGGAGTCTTCTACTATGGCAAACACAAATTTACAAAACCAATTAGAGCATGAGAGAGAAAAAGAAAAATAGTGGGAAGAGAAAGTAGAGAAAATAATAAAACATAGTGAACAACAGTTGTCAAAATTGAGAGAAGAGCTACAAAAGGTAAATAATACAATTAAAACTTCCCAAGACAGCTTAAATGACAAATTAAAAAATACAGTGAAGGATATAAAACAAAACATTTGGAGGTAAATAATGCAGAGGACTGACACATTGTATGAATGGTTTGAATTGAATAATAGTCTGAGAGAAAATTCTGGGAAGCTCAAAGAACACATTGAGAAGAAAAAAAAACTTTATTCACAAGAGAATATTGAAAAAAAGATTTTGCAAGAAGTCTATAGTACCATTGACAGCCATTTGGCATCCAAGGGAATTAACAACCACGTTCGTGCCTCACTAAAGGCATCATCTATCATTCAAAAAATCCATAAACTAAGGGAAGGACAAGAAATTTTGGATAAAGATGGGAAAAAGATTGCAAAGCTGAATGAAAAGACAATCAAATTATTAAATCTTGTTTTACCGAATGTTGTTGACACATCATTGGAATTCATTGCAAGAGAATCTTTCAAAAAAGGTTGGAGGACAAATTGAATTCTGAATTAGACAAGCTTCTTAAGGACACAACTCATCACAGCTTTCTAAATTACAACAAACCATTGACAACTTTGAATGTCATATTGGATTAAATAGTGGTTTCAAGTTAATCTTCCAAATATGAATTGCTAATGAAATTATAGGTGACTCACCATACTTTAAAAAAAATTGAACTTTCATCAGACATAGAGTGGAGAACCCTACAAAAACTAGCACAAACATCTCATCACTCATAGTATATAAAATTAATTTAACGTTTTGTGCTATAATTCTATTCTTTATATTTAATTTGTTATGGCTTGAATTAAGTTTTAAGTTTGAACTCTATTTTTTGAACAAGACAAATGTAGCAGTTGTTAAATTTCTAATCTAATCTATGATGGTCATAGATATGTTCAGGCTTGTACAATTGTATTGAGGTTGTGATGCTATTACTGATTTTAATGTTGAGTCTTCACATGTTGACCTAAAGTTTTTGTTGCTCCCTTGTTTCTATAAAAGGGAATTCATGGTCATTTGCAAAGGGTTATGAAATTTCGTATTGACTTTTGCATAAACAATCACACAGAGTTTTGTATTGAATGAATTGTATCATATGGATATGATATATATTTTGAAATAATTAATGAAAATTTCAACATGTATAAACAAACATCACTCTATCAATAAACACATTACACTCTTTTATTCTGTTATTTTTTATCTGAAAATAGAAAGTTGAAAAGTGCAATTGCAAATCAATATTAAATTTTAATTGCAAAAAGTTGACAGATGCATAAAATATCATCAATTTATCAACCACAATAATTTTATAATATGAATGATGAGATACAATAATAAAATTAATAAAAACCTAGGAACTGCTAGTGCCAAATCTCTTAAAGTTGTCATTCCTCCTCAAAAAATTTAGAGCTTCCTTGATTCTTGTCCGTGTTTTCTTAAATCTTAGTCTGAATACCTCTACTAAACCGCATCTCAATGCTACCAGTACATGATTCAATATTTCCACTAGCACTTTGGTTTGAGGTGTTTCCCAAACCTCTTCTTTCATATTTGGACCTCCAAATCTTCAGTGCCCTTTCTTACCGAAAAGTGTGGACATCATACCTAGATGTATAAAGCCTCAATCAATTTTCCAAATTCTTCTCTAGTTTTTTTCTTAGCTTTTATTTTAGGAACCCCAAAGCACTGAATACTCCCTCATCCTCCACGAAACCCAATATCATGGTAAGACATAAATCAACAAGCTTGAGATATTCTCATATTGAATCACATAACATTTTTCTCTGACCTAGATTTGTCCAAAGCCTTGGTACTGACCCCTCTTCATGGGGGTTCTCCTTCATAGCATATGAAAAACACACTATTTCTCTCTATAAAGAGTTTTGTTTAAAATTCCATTTATAATTACTCCATTGCATTCTTCAGATTTGCAAAATTGGTCTATCAAAGTTAGTAGCTTAGTTTGAAAATCAGTTGAATTGTTGAGAGACCAATATTGAGGAAACAAAATAGACATGGCTTCAAGTAGTTTATTAGGAGGGAATTTAGTTCTACTTTGTTAGGAAAGATCATAGACAATTTTTTCATAGAAGCAGTTACTGACTCAACAATCTTGCTAAACTCTTCCCTTGTAACTCTTGCTAGTCACTTCTTAGGGTGCTTTCTTGGTTCCTTAGGCTTGATCATGGAAAAGCACTGCATTGGTATCTAAACTTCACATACACTAGCACATAGGTCCCTTTTTGTACCAATCAGTAAAATGTTATCAGGATTGTTCAAATCTGTGAGTGTCCACCACTTAGTGAATTTTTCATCAGATAATGTTGGTTGACTTTGATAGAGATTATTGAGAGTGACACATGTCATCTTACGCAACTTAGCATATCCTGTAATATACATAGCTCTTTGCTAGAATTTTTTTAATAATATTCCTCATTTCCTCTAGCATGGGGAGAAGAGTTGCTAAAGTTAAGAGTGTCTCTATATTACTTAACCTTTGAAGTAGGTCAGGAAATTTTGGTTGGTCTGATTCATCACAATTTGTGTGAAATAGTCCAATCAAGGATGGATATTCTAAAAAAACTTGATGCACTGGTCCATCCAAAGAGATCCATCTAGTATTGTTATCCTTAAGAAGCTTGTTCCCATTGGTTATTCCATCAACAAAGAGTTGAAATTCCATAAATTGTTTGGGACTTTGATAGAAGTCTGAGTAGAGATCTCTGATTAAATGTTCAATTTTTTTTACTTGAGCATGATTTCTCACAATTCCAAAAGTTAGATTCATTATGTGGGCCATGTAATGAATTCCAATAATGTAGGGTGCACAAGAAGTTCCTATCTTCATGAAAAGACTATTCCTGTGAACTTGCATTACTGAAGCTCCATCCGCTCCAACACACACCAAATTTTGGGCAATCATTATGGCATCCATACCTCTATATTTAATTAAATAACTCTTTACTATTTGAAATAAATTTTCTGCTATCGCACTAACGTTCATTTTAGCAACAAATAGTAGATCATGAGGTTGGCGAGCATGATTATGTATAGTATAAATATGCAGGCATACCCACACAATATTATCTACTATTGTAACTTCATATAAATACAATGCAATAAAGTTTGACTCTCTTATTTTTACCTTTAAATCTACTTTTTCAACCTCAACAAAACAACTTACCCATTCCCAACCATTGTTTACTGAACAATGACTAATAGGATAGTTAGGAAATTTCAAAAAGTGTAATAAACCACTCGTTAGTGGGTAGTCTATCATAGCACAACCTTTGCTCAAAATATAAAAAACAACACTTAACTGAAGATCTTTTCTCAGTTGTTCTACTTGCATTGCCTTTCTAAGAAAAGATTCAATAGAAATTTTAACTTTAGCAGGTTTGGGCTGTAATTTCTCCTAAAAATAAAATTCTTCAATATTCCTAAAATGTTGACATTCCTCCTTTGTTTTCCATCTTATCACTGATTCTTCAACTCCATCTATCACTTGTTTTTTTGTAAACTTTACCCATATGCTTTTCTATGGTGTTATTTTTTAGCTACAACCTCTTTTCCTTGTTATTTTTCCAAGTGCAAATTTTACACCTGCATTCTATTGGAGGCTTGCATTCAGTTGTATTTTACGATGGTTGAATGAATGGATAATTTGACGCTCAAGTAATTTTAAAATTCCTCACAGATAGATCCCACTCCTGATCCTTTTTATTTGGGTTTATCCTTTTTTGATTTGGCTTTTATTTTCCCCTTCTGGGCATTATCATTTATGGCATTATCACTCAAGTCAATTATATCATTTTGGCTAACCTGGGTATCTACCAGAAAATATTCTTCAAGTAGATCGTGATTTGAGATATCAGGTTCCCCACCTTCTTCAATATGAAGTGTAGGTTGTGAATCTTGTACTTGTACTTGTGATGATGTACCTTCCTAATTTTTACCACAATCTCTACCAATGCCAAAGTATGAAGATAATGTTCTGCATTTTGCTGGCCTCTCTTGGTCTTCCCCACATTCAGGATTACTACCCTTCTTCCTATTTGAAATCTCCAACGAAATAAAGGCTGCAAAATAAAATCAACTTGTTGAAGAAGCAATAATATACTATATCATTGGCCTATAATCTAGATGTTTGAGGCCTCTTGAGTGATGAATGATGGATCCCCACTAAATATGAACAAACTCAACAGTGCAAACAAATAGAGATAAATTCATAATAATATTATAACACTTCAATAATATGATCACTTACCTTTAGGTCACTAGTAGTCACCAATGTAGTCAACAATGGTTGTTCGTGGTCTGAAACTTTTCTATTAATCCGAATTGAGAGCTCACTACTCAAAACCAACAAAATTGTGTAGTGATAAATTTGAACTCGGTTGATGTATTTATACCAATCCTTATTTTGCAAATTTGGCGAGAATTTTATATGGTATACAAATATTTGGCGAATCTCGCTTAACTATATCATGTCTTATATAATTTTTGAGGTGATTATGGGTTGTCCAATTAATTAGCAATTATAATAGAGTTGGAAAATTGGGTCCTCCTAGCCAATAAATATTTATATGGCTATTGGCAATTAATGGCTGATGTTTATACAACCTCAAAAAGTGTAGGCAAAAATATTGAATTTACCTTGTAGAAAATGTAGATTCTATTGGTGAAATATTAGTAGAGATACAAATAATTACATAAAATGATGGGTGATTGGGCTGTACATTTGACCAAGTATTTATAAAGTATGGGCGAAGTGGTCACCCTAAATACCTGTACAATATATTCACCATTTTCTAATTCATCAATGTGAAACATTCACCATTGGCGAATATTCACCACTAAAGTATACACTGCTTGTATTTGTATAGGAAAATCCCACTCAAATTGGACTCTCTACATAGGTTTTTTTCTTTCAAGAGTCCATGAGAGCAATGGAAAGATAGAGGGATTAAAGTATACAAATGAATATTGAAAATATGTGTTTGTTTCCCAAGAGAACTTGTTTTGTTCTAAATTTTTCCTATCTAATCTAAAAAGGTAATTCTCCTTGAATTCTCCCAATCCAAGTGATGAGCATCCAACCCTACAATGATCCATTAAAGATCAATATATTAAATTCTACAAGTTTTGTATAGTGAAAAGTCAAATGTGTAGTACAAAAATATAGAGTAAATTGGAAGAGATAATGGAAATAAAATCTATTAAAGAAAAAAAGAAAAGTAGAGTGCTAAAGATAGAATGCATTTTTTACCTCCATTGAGCCAAAAGGCTAGGGGTCTAGATATAGCATTGGTTTGGGCCTCTACGAAGTAACAAACAATGCTCTACCATGCTTTCCATCAGCGGTAATTTATAGATCCACTATATTGCTTGAAGGGAACTTTCTCTGTTTGGCCTAGAAACTTCTCTATTAGATCAGATTCAAGGGAAAAAATAAAACTATGAACCTTAAGCAATGAAAATACAATACCCAATTCTACCACCTTAAGAAAATCCATTGCACATAATGCAAGCAACAAATTTTTTATAGTGGCATTGAATTTTAGGGACATCAAAGTATAAATGAGAGAGAACACAATTAGTAAGGTGACAATGATTCATTTACACTGGAAGGTAAGTATCTGATAAACATGCATGCATTTCTTTACACAATATCTAATGGTAGAATTTAAACCGTAATTCAGGGCTATTTATGAACTTTAATAATTAGGATTTGTTTAGTTCAAACATATATTTGTCATGTAATTGGGATGTGGAGGGTTGTTAGACACATGGTGAATACTCTGAACCTTAAATTTCATTTTAATCACTCTAGTAATTCAGGTTATCTTCCATTTAAAAATAAACATTATGTTGGGATTATTGGAATGATGTAGTGAGAGGGGAGGGGTGAATCAGTACCTCTAAAAACTTTTTATGTGGTTGGCCCATTGACCTTTGTGTCATCAGATTTGTATATTTCTATCTATCTGTTCATCTTTGCTTATGTATGTGAAATCATAATACAAGTTCTTTACATGTGTTAACATTCAAGAAACATACATGAAAGTAAATAACACATAACACATGATATGATATCGCAGAAAACTCCTGTTAGGAAGTAAAAATTGCAGTGGGGATGTCTACCCACAAAACTTCACTATCTGGAGATAAGAAGGGAGCCGATTAAGGCTTACAATTGATCACTTCTGATGATCTACCCTGTTAGGAGTATAAGAGTGGAGACCTATTAGGATCTACTTCATTTGAAGCTTTAGCAACACTGTTAAGTGTGCACTCTATTAAGAGATTTATCAAAGAACTGTTAAGTCCACCTTCTACAAAAGGATTTTAGATGTGATGCACTTGTTAGAATGCAAATACAATATAAATGTTGATCTGATAGTATATGCAATCTCTAATTGCTGATAACAAATCCTTTAAAGCTTACAATGTATAAGTAATCACCTTGAGTGATTGAATAATCCTTGTCTCTACTCGTCAGTAACATGGTCTGTGTTCTTGAGAACTAATATGATTTTTTTCTGAACTTTGCATGAATTCTCTTCTGCTGTTAGATGCTCTTCGTGGCTAAAATAATTTTCAAATCTTACTTCATGTCATTCATTACAAATGATTGAACATCTATTTATACTAGTTTCTAGATCTATTCTTGATTCACACTTTCCAAATTAACTCTAGATCCAAGGTTTACAACTTGACCTTGATCTTTAGTTAGTTATGTTTTTGATCCATTAGGATGCTTTAAAACATTTACAATATGCTTGCTTGACCCTCAAGATAAGATTTAAAATAAATTGAAACTCTATAAATAGAATTACAATGTTTTATCTGACATGTAAAGTCAGATCCACTTTTTGTGGGTTTTGTAACTGATTGTTGGTTCTGATGGTCAGGTTTCTATGTCAGTCTATCAGTTTTTTTCTCCGTTGGTGTCCCTTTATTGAACTGATCATTGGGTATTCCTTTTCTTCTCTATCGGCGATGTTCTCAAAACTGTACTATCGGTTATGCTTGTTGTCAGTTTTGACACTTGTCAGTGTTCGTCGGGCAATTCTATACTTAGCATTTTCATGTCAAGCATTGTCATCTCGTCAGTGTTAGGTATGTAGTGTGTTGTCCATCGGTTATGCCTATACTGATGACTTTTATCATGTTTTTCACTTTAAGTATACTAATGGTAAAACTTTATGTCATCACATTAATGCATTAAATCTGAATCCTAGCCACCTGCATTTTGACTATCCTCGAGATCATGAACATATAGAGACCCATCAGATCAATATTTGTAGGGTGTAAAGTGATACCTAGAGGAATCACTCACATCACTCAGTATTAGAAGCCTAGTATTTTTTAAGGGTTTAAGTGAGAAATCTAATGGAATCTAAGGTCTCCACCTCAACATCCTCCATCTTGTATCTTGCATTATTGTTTTGTATCTTTTTGTTTATGCTTGTTCTTGTTAGTTCCTGACACTTTACTTAGTTCTTGAATCATTCTTGTCTTCATCATATGTAATCATATCAACCTCAAAGGAGAAAAATCAATCAAAGTGCCCACCTCTCCTAAGGGTTTGAAGTTGGGCCTAATTAATTGTTCTACCCAAATCATCATTAGTAGAATTTACGGGTATTTTCTTACTTTTCAATTAATTTATCAACTGATGAATATAAGGACATATCCACAAAAATGAACACCAAATTTATGGATAAATGTAGAAGGGAAAAAAATGACGAGAATAACTTCTTGGATCTAATTCCCAAATTAAAACTCAAAAAAACATAATAAAGAACTTACAACTTGAAGCGATAATCAACATATTGGAGATACCAATTCTTAATTACATTTTCAAACACCAACCTATATGACATACTAATACCCTAGTCCAAGATTTGAGCATCAACTCAACATATGAGACACCAAGCACAAATAGATTATAAGATATTTAATGTAGACCTTCAAGATTAAATACTAATATTTTTCCTAATCTTGTCAACTTTAGAACATCCCCCAATACACATAATATCTTCAAAAAAATCTACATATATAATAATTGAGTAGACAGTTTGCAAAATTTAAATATCATTGGTATCATGCTACTCACTCAGCATCATCAAGTGAAATGTACTCGCACATCAACAATACAATTTTCACACAAACTTAAACACCTTGGAATAAATGTATTCATCAATATATATGCATTCAATTTGTGATTACAATTCCAACATATTACAGGTTGGTCACATGTAAAACCATTAATTAAATGTTTAGTCGGCTAGTTCGTAAAGCCCACATGTAAAACCATTAATTAAATGTGTAGTCAGCTAGTTCGTAAAGCCCACATGTCACTTTGAGAGAAAGAAGACGTTATGAATTCTCCAACATATACTCAACTAGCCCCAATGAGCATTCACATGCCACATACAACCAACACGCATTATTATCTTCTGGCACATTTATCCAAGACATCAACACAGTTGGCTGACTAGAACAATAAACACTTTGTTAGTTCTAACTTCTTGCAGAATGAAGCTAAGCTTGTACAACTCTATCTTAACTTCCAAATTGCAATCCATAAAAAAATACTATGGTAGAATTTGGTATAGAAAAAATTGCTATTGTATACAAATTATCTAAGTAATAGACTACAATAACACATTGCAAACACATTTGGATCACTTTCAACAACTAGAATAGATGTATTATGATATTAGTAACATTGTCTAAAGCTATCAACATAGCTTGTCTTTGTCCTTTCAAAACTCAAATGAAAATACATAGACATGACATAAGTAATTAAATTTTTTGTAACTACCAACTACTTGAAATTAGGTACAATCGCATTTAATTCTTGCCAACTCATTTGACACCAATTAGCGACTCCATTGAAATCAATGAAAACATAATGTTCAACAATACAACCCACACATAAAATGTCTAACCCACTTCTAAATAATTATTTAATATGGCTAAACACATGCTAATGGTACAAAAAAATGCTTATTTAGAATAATTAAATTAATCCATGTTATACAAGGTGTACAATACTTATTCCTAACAAAGTTAAAAGAGTCGCTAACATTTCTTTCCTCCAGATGGCTAGAAATAAAGCAGAGAACGGCTATAACATTGACAAATGGATTCAGGATGATATTAAGGAGATGAAGGTCAAATACAAGGACTTGGATGAAAGAAATTCTCTGGTGGAGGAAATTGTGGACAAAATGCGTAATGACGCGACCATGTATCAGCAAGGGAAAGATGTCTTTGATAAGGTAAACAACAATAATTTCACTGTGGAAGAAAAGTTAAACACCATGGTCGACAACAAGCTGAAAAAGATCACAGAGAAGATTAATAATAATAATGTTCTTCTCAAAAAAATGACAATGATAAGAAAAACGGGCAAGAAAAACTCTATGGATAAATTGAAAGTGATTCAATCCCTGTTGGAAGGGAACTACAATGAAAGAGCTAAGTAGGAGGAAGAAGGGAAACAAGAAAATCAGACTTCAGGCCCGGGAACCAAGACCAGATCAAGCACCAAAAAGAAATCTGATGTTCAGATGAAAGACATCACTAGGCTGTGGGAGTCGATCCAGACTATGGAACTACAAATGGAAGAAATCCAGATTCTGGAAGATCAGATGGAGGCTGATGAGTAAATTTTGCTAGATTGTCTTGGCTGCTCGAAGTTGTTTCAACTTTTTTTATTGGAAGTAAATCATTTCTTTCTTTTTTGAATCTTTATGTCCTTTATTGTATAATCAAAGGTTAAGCCCTTTTTGTGTTCTTATGTCTTCTTTGACAAATTATTGTCATTTTGGTGCTTTATGCTTTTATTTCGGTCTTTTGTAAAGGGTTTTGGGGCCCCTTCAAAACCTGTTGTTACCTTAATCAAAAATACTTATTCCTAACACTTTGATAGAGAATTTGTATAATGACATTAGGGAAAAAGGGTTCCTTAATGTGGGTTGGCAAGGAGAAGAAGGTGGTTAATAATTAGAGGGAGAAGTATGTTTCTTAGTCTTGGAGGTTTGAACCTAATTATCTATCCTTTTAGTGAAGGTTTTAATAGTTGATGATGAAGGGAAGAAGAGGAGAAATTGGGTAAGTATTTGGTGATGAAGTGATAGGGACTTGTTAAGAGATAGGTTATGAACTAGTAGGTTTGAAATTTTCTATTCTATAATCAAGACATATTCTTAGTGGAAGTAAAAACACAAATAAAACTTATTAATTTGGTGATTGGCTAGTCTATCTCAAAAACAAGACTATATAACATCATGGTGTTCAATATGTACTATGTACTATTTTGATGCATGTCCTTGGGTAGACACTTACAATTATAAACTTATCAATGTTATTATCAAATTGCATTACTCTTCTTAACTTGGTAGAAATGCATTTCAAAAAGGGCTAGAAATAAAGTTTGAGAAAGGGAAATCATATTCACAGGTAGGTTAATTCACTTCTAGCTCATTTTAAATATTGTTATTGTGAAAGTCAAATTTGAAACACTTTCAAAGGAAAAAAAAATAGTAACATTTGAATGAAGGTCCTAGACTTGCCACATTTTATTGGTCTTCAATTGAACATACAACCTTTGATTAAATGTACCTTCAATCTAAGATCTATTTTTTAACATTAAAACATTTTTATTGACATTTTTAGGTGACCTTCTAGTGAAGGACCTCCAATTAAAATTCACCTTCTAATGAATGATTTTTATCCAAATATTATAGTTGAGATGTTATTGACCCTTACATTAGAAGATAATTAGGATGTTGTTAATCTAAGCCATGTCCAAATGCTATATGTCGTAGGGGTCTTAGAAGCCTAACTAGGAGTCTCCTATTCTAAAAGTGTAACTGTGCATAGGAGTCTCTTATTCTAAAAGTGTAATTGTACATGAGAAATCCAGATAATTGAATTTAAACTACTAAGGGAGTTGCTTATGCTTACTTACTAAGAAATGAAATGTTGAAAGGAAATAAGGAAATGCTTATATTTACTAAGAAATGTAATAATAAAAATATATTATTATGTGAATTTTAAATGTAGTACTAATCCAAAACCAAGCTATCAAGATAATTTTTTTGAATACTTTCTTTTATGTTTAACACCTTGTAAATGGTAATAATGAAATAAAAGAAAGACCTAGAAAATATTTGTTTAGACAATAAATGGACCTATAGTTTACAAAACACACCTAATGTCCATATTTATAGAATAAAAACTCACACATAAAAGACCTAAAAATATCACAAAGTACTCACATGCACTATTATCAACTCATTTTCCTTCTAGGGTAGTGACTAATTCCTTTAGAAGAATGATAGGATTAAGGATCCCATGAAATAACATGACTTGTATAGGTAACATGAACTAAAGGTTTCATTCAATTGCTAAATCTTGAAGAAATTGCATAGATGTACCATCCTAAAAATTAAGAACTTAATTTGTGCTCATTTTGGGACCATTTATAGCCCACTTTAATGTGTTTCTTGTGGTAGGTGTTGGAATAATGGAATGGTGTGTACTTAGAGAGGAGGGGTGAATCAGTACACTTAAATTTTTTATCACTTTAACCTTTAGTAATCCTTACTTGCATTACCAACCATTGATGCTTTACTACCTTATGCATGTAATTTCAAAACATAAATATGATTACATGTAAACATTCATAGAAACATTCATGAAATGTAAGTACACATGACACAAGAATTGGTAACACAAAAAACCCCTGTTAGAAGGTAAAAACTATGGTGGGGATGAAACCGACAAAGATTCACTATCTGCAGAATGGAAGGTTCCAGTTAAGGCTACAAGTGTGATCACTTCCAATGATCTTACCCTATTACGAGTAACATTTTAGAATGGTTAGGTCTACTCGGTTAAGATATTTTAACAACACTATTAAGTGTGCACTCGGTTAAGAGATTTACAAAAAGATTGTTAAGTCCACCTACTTAAAGGATTTATTCCATTTGCTACAATTGTTAGAGAGTAGTCAAAAATAATTATTGACCTGATGGTATGCAATATTGAATTGATGAATACAGATCCTTTAAGTTCACAAGATATATGTATCACCTATAGTGATTGATCAATATATATGTTCTACTCGAGAGCCTTGAATCTTGTTCTTCATAACTGAATTCTGTCTTTTGTATCCTTGAAACTCTATGTCTGATCCTTTATATGTATGTTGTAGCTACAATCATCATGTTTTGATTGATTACTACATCTATTTATACAATGTATTGACCTAATTTAGGTTTCACTCTTTACAATAAAAACTCTATCATCAAAGGTTTACAACTTGACCTTGATCTCCTAGTTTGCATGTTTACAATCAGTTAAACTAATTAAAACAATTACATATGCTTTAATTGATCCTCAAGAAATAGTTTTACAGCCAAGCATAAAACTAATTATAAAATTGAAGTGCTTTATTTGACGTGTATCTCAAATCCACTTTTCTCAGAATAAAAACCATCTCTCGGTAGACCGGTGCTTGGTGATGTCTCTATAGACATACTGCTGTCGGGTTCCTTTGTGAACTGTGTTGTCAGTTTACTCTGTAAAATTCTGTCGGTTGCTCTGTGAATTGTGCTCTTTGTTTACTTTGTTAAATTTCTGTCGGTGATCATTGTGCTAATACACTTTTAGTGTCCTTTGCACTTGTATGTTTCAGTGACCTGTGTTTGCTGTCACTCAGTGATCATGTTATCGACAGTCCAAAAAATGTTTCCTTGCATACTAATGACAAATATGATCCTTCAGGATTATCAATCTCCCCCTTTGGCATTAGTATTAAAAACTGATATGTGCAAACTGTAATGTTCAGTATCTACACCATGTGTATACCTTTTCAATGACTCCACCTATGTGCATGCCTCGGTATAATGTATGTACATGTGTTCCTTTGTAACTGTATAGTCAGAAAATGGAAGCACTTCCATTGTAGATGCATTTATCCTTCTGAGTAAGTGGTTTGAGGTCATGGCAAGTGCCTTGAATGGGTTCCTGATCTTGACATGGCTTCCTCCCTGTTTTGTTCCTCTTTCCACTCCTATTTGGCCTGATTTTTGCATTCTGGATGGCAGACTGGTGATTCTAGGCTTTAGGGTCAAGGTCAACATTTTAGGTCTATGTCAACCTTGACCCTGACCTAGGTTAGGGTCAACCTTGACCTTGACCCAGGGTTCAGATTCTGGGGTCTTGCAGTTTCAGGAGGTCGGCCTTTGCAAAAAGTATTTCCCGCTTCTGGGTCAGCTGTTTCGGGTTCCGAAGTGTTGATTCCTAAATTATATTTAATATAGGTCCTCTCATAGGGGTAAAGGCTTTAATGGGAATTTAATTCTCCTATGTAGGCCTCCTTGGAAGATTGTGCCCTAATTCCATATAAAAGGGAAGCTTTCTCTCTCATTTTCTCTAAGCAAGAATTGAGAATTATCATCAAGCATTCCTAATTGAGATCAAGCATTATCAAGTGAAGTTCAAGCAAGAAATCAAGAAATATTTCAAGCAAGCATTCATCCATTCAAGTATCCATTTTCATGAGGGAGATCCATTGCAGGCCATTGAAGGATTGAATCTACAAGGTGCCCTTTTGGTGATCTCTCTATCCACCTTCCAAGCCTATTCCAAATTCAAGAACCCATTCAAGACTTGGTGTTGGAGATCTACAAGAAAGAGATTGAAGACATCCTACCCTTCTACATTCTACATTTGAAGCATACTTGTGGATTCAAGTATTTGAATTTGCCACAAGGACTTTTTCAAGAAAGGTGAATTTATGCATTTACTTTGTCCATTTCTGCAATTTCAATTACATATATTTGAGGTTAATTCCAAAATTGAGGTTTGAACAAGGCAAACCCCTCCCCCACAAAAAAACAATCTCCTTTTTCTTGCAGGTATAGGTACAGAACCATGGATTTGAACCCAGATCTGGATACCCTTTTCAACAAACTTTCAAGATCCGCGAACAAAGTCACTTTCAGATCTGTGCAGGTTAGGGTTGATATTATTGGGTCAGGGTTGACATTTGTGGGTCAAGGTTTTCCTTTTTCATAAGACGACATCAGAATGGAAAATGATTTCTGGGTTTTGTTTGTCTCTGTGTTTTGGTTCGATATAAACTGTCAGTTTTTCCAGAAATAGTCTACAGACCTTAGAAAACAACATTCTTTGATCTGCAATATTTTAAGGTTAGTGCATTTCTCCTATCTCTTCAATTAATATCATATATCATTTCTATACATATAATTAATAGAATTTAAGGTATCTCTTTTATTATTCTCGTTTCCAAATAGTTGATTCATTTGTGCATTAACCCTTCTCTTGGGTTGATCAACTTGGATCTCCCATTTGTGTATTTGAGGACAAAAAAAAGGAACATCTTATCTTCTCCTTAATCACAATTCCAATACTTCATTAATACAATTCAAATTAAGGTTAAGGGATTCAATACATTCTAGGAAAATCAATCTATCATTCTTAATACATTAATAAACACATCTAATTTCATCCCCCTTTACATTTTCGTAAGATAGAATATTCAATCTCTTTACATTTTAAACACTTAACATCCATCAAATCAACCCCCA
>MU227688.1:1431148-1453338 GCA_018584345.1 Thuja plicata | reverse complement strand
AGCATAAGAGTGGAGTTTCTAATAGAGTTGCTGATGCATTGAGTAGAAGAAGATCTTTGTTGACTGAAATGAGAATTGAAGTTCTTGGCTTTGATGACATGAAGAAATTGTATGAAGATGATCCTGAATTTTTTAGAGTAGTGGATAGTGTGCAGAGCACCTAATACAAATCAATCAAGTAAGTATGAAGACTATTTCATTCAAGAAGATATGTTGTTTAAAGGCATTCGGTTATGCATACCAAGAGGATCAATGAGAATCAATTTGATAAAAGAGAAACATAGTAGTGGATTGGATGGACACTTTGGCATTGATAAAACATTGAGTTTGCTAAAGGAGAGGTATTTTTGGCCTTAATTATATAAGGATGTTCAGAAATTCATGAAAAGTTGTGGAGTCTATCAAGTTGAAAAAGGAGTGAGTCAGAATATTGGTTTGTATACACCTATTATTGTTCCTGAGAAACCTTGGAGTGATATCAGCATGGATTTTGTTCTTGGACTTCCGAGGACAGCAAGAGGTAATGATTCCATATTTGTTGTTGTGGATAGATTTTCTAAAATGACACATTTCATACAATGTAAGAAAACATTAGATGTTGTTCATACAACAGATCTTTTCTTTAAGGAGATTGTCAGATTGCATGGATTACCAAAGAGTATCATCTCTGACAGAGAGTATAAGTTTGTAAGCTATTTTTGGAAAGCACTTTGGAAGAAGTTGGATACTGAGTTGAAATTTAGCTCAACATTTCATCCACAGACTGATGGACAAACCAAAGTTGTGAACATAAGTTTGGGTAACATATTGAGATGTTTAGTTGGAGACACACCAGGCAATTGGGATTTGATGTTGGCACAAGCAGAGTTTGCATACAACAGTTCAGTGAATAGAAGTATTTGAAAAACACCATTTGAGATTGTTCATGGCACTCAGCCTAGAAGTATATCAGATTTGAGAAACATTCTTGGTGAAGAGAAAAGAAGTGCTGAAGCAGAAGAATTTGCAGAATTTATGAAAACATTACATGAGAATGTAAAGCAAAAGCTAGAGAAAAGTAATCAAAAATACAAAGATGATGCAGATAGATCAAGAAGACATAAGACATTTAAAGTTGGTGATGCTGTGATGGTTCATTTGAAGAAAGGAAGATTTCCTATTGGAACATATGGGAAACTGAAGATGAAGAAATTTGGTCCTTGTAAAATACTGAGAAGATTTGACAGTGGAAATGCTTATGAAGTTGAATTACCTGATGACATGGATATATCACCTATATTCAATATTTCAGACTTGTATGAATATCATGAACCTGATGAAGAAGTAACTGTACCAAGTGATTATTCGAAGAAACAGAAAGAGGAAGTTGAGAAGATCTTGAAATAGAGAGTTGGCAAAAGTACAAGAAGAAAATAAGACATATAATATCTGGTAAAATGGAAGAACAAACCAATTGAGGACTCATCTTGGATTTCTCAATCTAAGTTGGATTCATTTTAGGTTGGACTTGACACATGATTCGGGGAATCATTTCTTTTCAACCCCAGGTGTCTGATGCAGGAGCATCTTGTGTCAATGGCAATCCTGCACGCCCAAAAATATGTTTGTTTACTCTTTAGTTGTTTGGAAGCCGATCGGCATGATTTCTGTTGCTCGACATCCAGTGTTGTTGTTGCTCGACATGGATTCTATTGCTTGGCATCCTGTGTTGCTATTGTTCGGCATCCTGTATTTCTGTTGCTTGGCTTTCTGTTGTCGAGTGTGATGTTGCTCGGTCGTGCCTATGCCGAGTTAGTCTCTTTTGGAAGTTGGAGCGGTGGCTGACTTTTTCTTTTAGTCTTCGTTGTGGATTTTAGTTGGGATCTATCTTGGGATCTGTGTGGACCTAAATCTGGGTCTCTCCTTTGTAATTGAGCGTCGAATTAGTGGTTGGAATCTTGTATTTATTTGGTTGTATGTTCTTAGTTTGGTAGCAGGTCTTAGAGAAAGAAGGCAAATGTTAAGATATTGAAGGTCTGAGATCTCTGAAGTAGGAAGATCGAATTGTAATACATTCTGATGTATATGGCCGTAACCAGGAAGGCCTTATAGCCTGGCATGTATTGAGTTTTGATGATATTAATGATAAAGATATATGCATTTCTCTTCTCCCATTGTGTTGTTGTGTAATTCTGCATTGTATCTATAAGGAGGTTGGTCTGTGAGTGTGCCCTAGGCCCTACAGTCTGTCCCCTCCTTGTGTCAATATTGGAACTGATGTAAAATATAGCTTTGTAGAGTGTAGTTCCATACTTACTTATTATTGCTTAGGTGGGCGTAGTGATATCACCAGATCCATTGGATGAGGTGTCAACAACTGTATTACTTCATCCAACATTGTCATTATTTGAAGCTTTCCTCCACATTTGATTTCTCATTCTCCTGATATCTTCAATGGTGTCTCCATTAGAAAAAGTGTTTGACTCTGTCACTCGGTCTCTGCAGTCTTTCCTTAGATGACTGACCTTATGAGAGTGTAAGCATGCCATTTTAGAGTTAGTCCAGTTCCTAGACCTTCTTATCCATTTCCTCATGCAGTTTGCAGCTATGTGTCCATATCTACCACATGCTGTGGAATTTACCCGTGTTGTAATCCCAAACATATGAGTTACCGACTCTTCTTGGTTGATATGCATTTTCTTGTTCTTTTGGTTTCCATGCTTGATTTTTCTTTTTCCTGCATTCGTTAGATGCATGCCCATGCATTTTGCAAGTAGAACAATATTTTTCCATGTAGGATTCCTTCTTTGGTTGTTTTACCTTAGATCTGCATTCATGTGCTTTATGTCCATGCTTGTTACAATTATAAAAATTACCAATGAATGTAGAATTAGATTTAGGAATACCTTTAGCTTTGCTCCTGTAGACATTTGATGTGTGGCCTGGTTTTCCACAGTGATTGCATGACTACTTCTTTGGTCTTGGATTTGTGTAGACATCTTGTTGATCAACTTGGTTTGATGATTCTCTATGCTTGGTATACCCTAAACCAGTATTGTTTTTTACTCTTCTTTGTCCATTCAGAAAATCATCCATTCTCTTTGTACTTTCTTTAACTTTCTTGATCATATTATTATGTTGCTGTTGAATCTTTGCTTCATGCTTTAGTTTCTCATTTTCTTCTCTTAGTTCACCAATAACTTCTAATTTCCCATTCAGTTCCATGTTCACTCGGTTGGCCTCATTACTCATAAGAAGTATTTGATTGGTGATCTCAATGTGATGCTCAGTTAGTCTCAGTATTTCTAATTCTTTCTCTTGCATCTTTTCAGTGATCTTTCTCCTATCATCAATAGCTAATGTTCTTTTGTGTTAAGCTTGTCTAGCATTATTCATACCATCAATCATTCTTACCATCTGTGTCTCTTGACCAATTTGCAGTATCTTTACTTGTTCAGTCAGATGTTGATTGATTTCATTCAGACTTGTAATGCTTCCTTCTGATGTGTCAGATGTATTACCAGATGTAGATCCTGATGACTCAAATAAATCAGGTATCTCTTCTTCATGATTGTCTGTTTCATTGTAGCGAGATTCCATAGCTTTTATTTCCTCAAGTAGCTCTCTCATATTGATTCTTTCTTCTTTGTATTGCTCAAAGAAAATCTGTATCTCCAACTTTTGATTCTCAATATCTTATCAAGCTTATACCTTTCCATTGTATGATCTTTTCTCTCAAGTGATTAAAATTTTCCAAATAAGAGATCTAGCTCTGATACCAATTGTTGGAATAATGGAATGGTGTGTACTGAGAGGGGAGGGGTAAATCAGTACCCTTAAAACTTTTATCACTTTAACCTTTAGTAATCCTTACTTGCATTACTGACCATTGATGCTTTACTACCTTATGCATGTAATATCAAAACATAAATATGATTGCATGTAAAAATTCATAGGAACATTCATGAAATGTAAGTACATATGACACATGAATTGGTAATGCAGAAAACCCCTGTTAGAAGGTTAAAACTACAGTGGGGATGAAACCCACAAAGCTTCACTATCTACCGAATGGAAGGTGTCGGTTAAGACTACAAGTGTGATCACTTCTGATGATCTTACCCTGTTAGGAGTAACATTTTAGACTGGTTAGGTATACTCGGTTAAGAGATTTTAACAACACTATTAAGTGTGCACTCGGTTAAGAGATTTACAAAAAGACTGTTAAGTCCACCTTCTTAAAGGATTTCTTCTATTTGCTACAATTGTTAGAGAGTAATCAAAAAAACTTGTTGACCTGATGGTATGCAATCTTGAATTGATGAATACAGATCCTTTAAGTTCACAAGATATATGTATCACCTATAGTGATTGATTAATACCCCTATTCTTCTCGGCAGCCTTGAATCTTTTTCTTCATAACTTAATTTTGTCTTTTATGTCCTTCTACATGAAACTCTCTATTTGATCCTTTAGATGTCTGTTGCGGCTACAATAATCATGTTCTGATTGATTACTATATCTATTTATACAATGTATTGACCTAATTTAGGTTTCACACTTTACAATAAAAACTCTATGATCAAAGGTTTACAACTTGAACTTGATCTCCTAGTTTGCATGTTTACAATTAGTTAAACTCATTAAAATAATTACATATGCTTTACTTGATCCTCAAGAAATGGTTTTACAGCTAAGCATAAAGCTAATTATAAAACTGAAGTGCTTTATCTGACATGTATCTCAGATCCACTTTTCTCAGGATAAAAATTGTCTCTCGGTAGACTGGTGCTCGGTGATGTCTCTGTAGACATACTACTCTCGGGTTCCTTTGTGAACTGTGTTGTTGGTTTACTCTATAAATTGTCTATCGGGTTTCTCTGTGAATTGTGCTCTCGGTTTACTATGTAAACTATCTGTCGGTGATCATTGTGCTAATACACTTTCAGTTTTCTTTGCACTTGTCTGTTTCAGTGACCTGTGTTTGCTATCACTCAGTGATCATGTTACTGACAGTCCAAAAACTATTTCCTTGTATACTAATGACAAATATGATCCTTTAGGATTATCAGTAGGACCTTATATTACACTTAAATGCATAATTAATTCAAATATAGGTCCTTCTCCTTCAATCTTGCTTGAACTTGAGGTTACCTCTAATCTCTATGCATATCTTGTGATCATCCATAATTCATTTCCATCCTAGGTCCTTTTACATACATTTTACATCTTGGAAGTTGTCCTGATTTCTTGACAAACTAAGGCTTTCAGGTCCTTATTTTAGCACAYAACCCTAGGTCCCCAACTAGCTTTAACAAAGTTTCTCATACCTAGATCCATCCACTATTGTGCAAGTTATCCATATRCAAGCTATTATTGTGCATTCAAGAGATTCAAGTGCAAGCAAACATCCATTTAAGCAGGGATAACTTTAAGAAACCCCCTCCTAGGGAAAGGTGTAAAATACTGGCGAATTCTATAGTATTTTGGGGGTAAAAAATTAATATTATTTGTGATTTTTTTTTAATTTGAAGGGAAAAAATATTAGTTTGCACTGGTGATATTTTTTCAATTGTATGAACATTCTATAAAATCTTGGCGAATCTTTCATTTTTTAAGAAAATCATGGCCACAAACCCACATACCTAGAAACCATCATTTCACTATTATTTTTATATGGAGCCTAATCAATTATCAAAATTGAAGGTTAAATTTTCCCCACTTTTATGGGTGCAATTCCCCTTATTTTTTTTAATCATTAGATGATCCTATTTCAGGCTAAATTTCTAAAGGACAAAGAGTTATATAGAAAGTCTTCGGAATAGAGACACGTGTGCATTGTCAAATCTATTTCAGGCCAAAGTTTTAGAGGAAAAAAAGTTACATGGAAAGTATTCAAAATAGAAACACATGTCAAATATATATAGTTAACCCATTCCCTAACCTTAAATATTGACCATATATTGGCGAATATGGTCGTTAATTAAGACACTTCTAAATTTCCAGGCGAAAATATTGAATTTACCACGTCCAAAAATTAGATTTGATTGGCGATATCGATATAGAAAAAAAGATAATTACATAAACCGATGGGCGATTGGCCTAGGCGTTTGACCCAATATTTATAAAACCCCTGCGGTACGGCCATCCTGATATACAATTTTTATTTGCCAAATCTTGGGTCGCCAATGTGAGAAATTTGCCAATTGGTGAATATTCGCCACTAAAATAATCCCTACATTTAAGGCATTCATCATCAATCATTAAATGCATTTCCTTCCATAGATCTAGCTCTTTTCCCCATTGGAGGCCATGAAAAGGAGTTTGACACCAAAGAAAGAGATCCACATTCATCCATCAAGTCTTTCTCTTCTATCTTCTCTTCTCTCCAACATTGAGGTGAATTACAACATTTATTTCATGAAGTTTTATCTTACATGATTTCCTTTTGGTTTTTGTGTTGATTCAAAGCTATTGCATCAACATTCTTGATCACATATTTAGAGACAATTGCATCTACATAGTATGATATATTCTATTGTTTAGATCTAATCCTTGCTACATGTCAGCTTTTTTTCAATTTCATCTATTTCGTTTGAAGGTTAATTCCTATACAGGGGCTTGACCAAGGCAAGCCCCTTCCCACAACAATTTCCCCCTCTTTCCTGTGTGCAGGAATATGTGACAGAGTTTTAGATTCAGATTTTTATGTAGAATGTTGATATTCCTTGTAACTATTCCTATAGCCTAGCTTTAAGCACATGCATATATTGTGATTTTATTCTCCTAAAAATCTTCTACTTTATGACTATTATAGAATTTTAAATGAAATATTTTCTGTATCAATGCATGCCAAAGAAGAAACTGGAGTTTGAATATTTAGGTCCTTGATTGGCTTCATGAGGACTTCTTGTTTTTCTTAAGTTGCATATTGATGGAATTACAAATGGAGATAAGTTGTTATGGTGGTGGAGAACATAGGTTTTTTCAAAAATTCATGATTATGTAGCTCTTCAAATTTTTGTTTGACATATACAAAGTTATATTACGAAGTCTCAAATTTTGCCTTTATTATTTCTGGGACTTGTTTTCACCAAGGCCAAAGTTTGTCTTCATTGGCTCTAGAGTTGTCAATGCCTCCAAAGTTGTCTTCACTGGATCTAAAGTTGTCCTCACTAGCTTTAGAGTTGTCTTCACAAGTGTTCCTCCTCCAGTAGAACCATTGCTCCTATACTCCTTTGAATTGAATGCACCTATTAGGCTATTTGTTACGACATATCTTTGCTTGCAAGGATTCCACTCTATTTTCTTCTCTCCTCCATCTTCCTCCTATATTCCTATACCACAAACATTGGACCTTTCTCTCTATTTTACATTCTTCTAGTGTGCGCCAACTTGAACACTTCACCTCCTTCTAACCTCTAAAATTCTCCTACATGGAATCTACTCCTCCTCTCCTCTATCTTCATTCTATGTTCTTCTTGTGTGTTCTATTAGTGTCATTTGCGAGATTACCACATGCCTATAAATTAAAACATGGCTACCACTTTAATAACATGCCTTCTAGTGTTAAAAGTAATTACTTGTAGAGATTTAAACCTTACTCTCTAATATGAAAACCAAACAACACTACCACTATAATCACAATTTCCTTAACCAATTCTGTAAAATTATATATCAATATGTAAAACAAATTATTAATACTAAATAGTTTATGGATTCGATTGTGCAATTTTTTTTTAAACATCAACATTTCAACTCATTCTATCTAACATTCATATAAATTTTGAAAACTTAATAGCTTTGACAAATTATTATTAAAATGAATCTAATTAATTAATTAAATTTTAAACTAATCTTTGTAAGAACTGAGTACCACTAAATATAAATGGGATGTAAAAATCCGCGAATCACTTCTACAAAGAGGGCGATTGGAACTGAAAAAAGAACGTCTATATAGGAAAACTGTTTTATAGACAAATAGAGTTGATAACAAAATTTTGGTACTTTAAGAGTTATTAATTAGGGAGACGATATTTCCGAGTTAATAATAAGGGAGACGATATTTCCAGTATCTATCGTAGTGATGGAGAGGAACGCTGGGAAGACATATTTCCTCGATTCCCTGATTCATGCTGAAGAAAAATATTGCATTTCAAATCTGCGGGTCTCTACTCATGACACAATTTCCACAATTATTCAGCCGTGTACCGACCGCTGCAGTAAAAAACAATTCTGTGAAAAGTCTGTGCGAGTGCGATTGCGATTGCATGGAAATTGTGGGTACCCTGCCAAGTTATTTGTTTGCTGTTATTCCGCTGTTGCTTCCGATAAAGAACGGGAAAAGGACTTAAATTACTTTTCTCATTGCTATGCCGACCAGATCGCTGCCACTTATAATTTTGCACTCATGACAAGTTAATATAATCCTGACAACGTATTTTCTGAGGTGGGTAGAGATTGTGAGTAATGTAAACGACACAATTTCCACAAGTGATGAGCCCTGTACCTACGGCTGCAATAAAGAAATGTCTATTCAATTATACATAAAATGTCCAATCTTTTATTGTGGAGTATGCCGTAGTTCACCGACTAACTCGATTTCTGTGCAACTTTTCCACAAATAATCAGCAATGTTGTGACCTAAAGAAAGAAATGTCTACTTCGATAGTGCAATTATAATCAGTATGTACTGTCTTTTATGGTGATCAGATGTTTTTCACATACTGACCTACTTGACTTGGCTTGTATCTGCGAAAATTCTGTGTTAGTGCATCGAAATTGTTGGTCACCTCACATTGATGCCGACCTCCACTCAACCCCTGCTCCTTTATAATGACTTGCCCTCTCCTTACCCTGCCAAATCACTCTAAACCTAATGCCGCCCATGGCTAAGTTACTTGTGTTTACTGTTGTTATTCCCCTGTTTCTTCTCTGCTTCTGCTGCGGATGTATTGACAGGGAACGGGAAGCTCTTCTTCAATTCAAGGCAGGCATAAATTACTCCCCCATTCCTTGGGGAAAGGGGTATTACCCCTATCCTTGGAAAAAGGGGTATTCTGTCCCTACCAAATTTAGTTCGTGGGAGAAGGGAGGAGATTGCTGCCTCTGGGAAGGCATAACCTGCCATAACACCACCCGTCATGTAGTCCGTGTTGAGATTATGTTCCATGGCAATAGAGGTTTCATGTCTGAGAGCTTGTGCACCCTCACTTTTCTTGAATCCATAATCTTCTACGCAGATGGATTAAAAGGTACTCTTCCTCACTGTTTTTGTACCCTCACTTTTCTTACAACCATAATGCTAGCTGATTTGGGATTGTCAGGTACTCTTCCTGAATGTTTAGGAAACCTCTCTTCTCTCACACAGCTAGATTTATCTGATAATAGATTTAGTGGGAATATTCCATTGTCTTTTGGAAACATGACTTCTATGAATGACTTAGATCTTTCCTATAATCAACTCACAGGGAGCATTCCCTCTTCTCTCTCTAATCTTTCTTCTTTAGATGTATTGGACCTTTCTTTCAATCTCTTGAGTGGTTGTATCCCTGAGTCCTTGGGTGATCTATCTTCATTGTTTTTAATGGACATTTCCTGCAACCAGCTAAATGGAACTCTTCCTTCCTCATTTTCAAAGCTGTCCTCCCTTAGAGAATTCAATGCTGAGAGGAATGCATTCAGTTTGAGGAACTCTTCGTCAGAGCTACCCTCTTCACTTGAATTACTCTTTCTCACATTCAACGGTGGTCAGATTATTTCAGAGGCATTCTTTCACAATCTTAGCAAATTAACATTTCTGAGCCTGTCCAATTGTGTATTTAAGACCAACCCCACTTGGATTCCCCTGTTCCAGTTGGATAGCTTACTTCTCACATCGTGCAAGATGGATGGTCAAATTCCACCGTGGATCACAACTCAGTACTCACTTAAAAGGTTGAAATTAGCTGACAGCAATCTTGTTGGAGAAATTCCTCCTTGGCTATTGGATATGAGCCTTCTCTACATCAATCTCACAGAAAATCATCTGCAAGGTCACCTTTTGCTAAATACTTCAGCTTGGAATGACTTGCAGGTCTTGGATGTGTCTAACAATGCATTAAGCGGACAAATACCATCAATCTGGCCATCTGGTATGCAAATATTGTTGCTCAATAACAATTCTCTGACAGGAAACATTCCTCCAAAATTGCAGGGTTGCTCTTCACTGCAGGTATTAAATTTGGCAAATAATCATTTGAATGGAATCATCCCTCCAAGTTTAGCCAATTGCTCTAATCTTCAATTCTTAAATTTGGGGGATAATAATTTGAGGGGAATGATACCATATGAGTTTGGTATGCTAAGTCAGCTGCTGTCACTTGTAATAAGGGACAACAAGGTGAGTGGGTCATTACCTCCATCTATGTCAAATTGTACAAATTTAAAATTTTTGGATATTGGACATAACTTATTTAAAGGTCAGATTCCGAAGTCCATAGGAAATATTTCTAAATTGCTAGTGCTATCAATGAGAAAGAATAAATTTGGAGGCAGTATTCCCGCAGAAATTGCGAAGCTAAAACACCTTCGAATCTTGGACCTTTCTTCAAATCAACTAGCAGGGATTATACCACGCCACATTTTCAGTTTAAAAGCAATGTCGGTAGGCTTGCCTCAAGAATTTAAAGTGGTTACATATGTGTATAAGAATGGACTTAAAATGAGTTTTAAAGATACTGACAGTGCAATTTTGAAGATTGGATTGCATATGAATTCTAAAGGTAGAGATGAGAATTATACATATATTTTCCCTGCCATGGCATCAATAGACCTCTCAGACAATCAATTGAATGGGGATGTTCCTTCTGATTTGGGAAAGTTGAAGGGGTTGAAGCTGCTCAACCTTTCTATAAACAATTTAAATGGTACTATTCCTAATAGTATTGTGCAATTGAGTTGGTTGGAATCATTAGACTTTTCAAATAATAATTTTTCAGGACAAATTCCAGATCTTGGTTGTTTGAGCTATTTGGGAGTCCTCAATTTTTCCAGCAACAATCTTTCAGGCAGTATACCACAAGGAGGGCACATGACAACATTTACTAATTCATCATATTTAAATAATCCAAATTTATGGGGATGTCCACTTGCAAAGAAATGCCATTGGCCAGAATTTGCTCCAGCTCCTCCTATTTCTACATCTCTTAATGAAGAAGAGCAGATCGAAGAAAGTGTATGGTATAAGATTGGAGTTGGACTGTCATATGGAGCAGGTTTTGCAGCAGTGGTGGTATTTATTGTATTGAAAAAGACATGGGAACATACATACTTCAAGGGAGTTGACTTGATCTTGAAATTTGTTTTCCCCTGGTTTCGCAATTTGACATTATGAAAGTTTGTATTTTTTTGGTGAAGTTAGTCAATATAAATATATTGTAGTTTCTCTCAAAGTATTCAATTGATCATTTATTTTTTAAGATTATTCAAAATTATATATTTTTTATATTTATTTGTTTGTTGTTTTATAGATCTTAGAACTATTGTAAGGATTTTTCATGTATATGAATAATTTTTGGATTGAATGAAACAGTTTATTATTCATTATTGTTGTAAATTGTTTATTTTGTTAATTAATTATATTCATAAGTTCTAGATGTTGAATGACTATTATAAAACAAAATTAAAACTGTGACATATTTTTTGACCTTCAATTCACATTAATTTATGCTCCTTTTTATTTTGATGCGCTCTCTTCAATTTTGCTTTTTCATATATATATATTGTAATCAAAGTCGATACTAGATTTCTAAACATGTTGTCCATAACAAAAAAGATAAAGTCTTTACAAATAAAAAATACTATGTTTGGTTGTAGTTGAAATTATTGTTTGAAATTTGAACATGGTTTCATTTGAATGACTATTATCCATAACCAAAAAAAGAAAATCTTTTCAAATTCATAATGACAATGTTTGTCAATGGGCCCTTGGTCTACTGGTGAAGTTAAATGGTTCACAACGAGCCCACCAGGGATCAAGTCTTGCCGAGTACAAGGCCCGACATCATAAGGGATGAGGCTGGGATCGTGCCCTAGGCGAATTTGGTAGCGTAGATGCTCCTCTGTAATGTCCCCTTCTCTGCAGTAATGCAATTTTATGCCTGATTAGCCTATCTCGCCATCCGGATAGTCTAATGGCCGCTTTTCGGAGGATGCCAGTCAGTCACAGTGCTACACGAATATTTATTATATTCAGGAGTCAGACTATTTAGTGGGATACTTTATTTTATAAAGTATTGTTATAAAGTCACTTTAATGTTTTAATTTTAAGTTACTTTATTTTATAAAGTGACTTAAGTGACTAAAGGACGAAAGTGTCTTTTAATCCCACATTGCCTACTCGGTTGCTTTGGCTCTCACATCGAGGTGATAAAAGGAAGGCAATCTTCCTTGGAAAAGGTACAATGAAAAAATACAAAAGTTCTTATGACTGGTTACTTTAATGTGACTGAATATTTCTGAGGACGTAGCCCCTTGGGAAGAAGTGAGAATCTGGACGTAGCCCCAGCCTTCTCAAATTAGAGGAATCACACAGATTTCTCATAGAGCTTAAATTGGAGGAAATTACATATTCAGCAGTTGTTAAGCATCAAATCCAACAAAGAGATAAGTAATTGTTTTCAGAGTTTAATAAGGGAATAATTGAAAATCAGTATGAGATTAGTTTACAAGTCTTAGCAAGTAAAGTTCGAATTAAATCTCAGGAAGCCCAGACTCTAGCGTGACATCTTGCCTGTAACACATTCCATATAAGCTGTAGCAGAAGTTTGATTTCTGGAAGTGGCGTGACAGTTTGGTGAATATACGATAACCTTGCCTCACTCATATTGTAATCTCAGCATCCTAATATAGTACGCACCAGTTTGGAAACTCGGCACGGACCTACAGTCTATAACGTGGGCATCCAGCGACACTGACCTGAGTGTAACGAGCGTGTGGAGCTTAGTAATCCTTCCACGCTGTGATGAAACAGAAACATAGTATTCAGGCCGTCTTGCAGGCCGCACGAACATTCAGTTAGGGGGTGCTGCGCGAGTTGGTACTCACTTGCATTCTTCCGCATTGTCACCGCGGACAACTGGTAGCTGTTACGGGAGTGGAGTCAGTCCTAGACCACTCACCACTCAGGCACGGGAAGTCATCGGAGGTCAGCCCAGACATATCAGCCGCGGGTGTTTATGGAGTGCTGCCGCTGCTAAGGCCATCGGGAATCATGCAGTGAAGGCAGTTTCAGTACGAAACTAGCCCAGTTCGACTCTGTCATCTGTAGGATGTCCAACCACTTATTCCCAGCCGCAGGCACAGAGAGCATACAGCTCGAGGACTCACACCAGTGATAGCCGCCATATGCAGACAGGTGCATGAACCATTATTCCCATTCATGTGAAAATTGTAAAATGCTAGGCAATAGTATTTACTAAATGCGAAAATCTGAAACTTAGTAGAATTGGAATATTATAACAGTTTTGGTTAATTCCGTGCTTGCATTTTATGACTGCTGCGCCATTACTGGTTTAAAATTCTTGCTACGCCTGTTGGGTAGCATTAGGCAGAATATATATATATTGCACTCTTTCATTCCCCATTACCGAGAATCTCTACAACATTAAGGTACATAAACAGTTGATTGCAACCAGATTTAAACTTCACCTTCAACGATTGAGAAAATCTTAGTATACAGCTACATTCAGCTGGGTCAGAATATTACATCCTCAGTCCTTGACTCTAAGCTAAAGAGGCACGTGTGGGCCCATATCGGGTTCCTAAACCCTCCATAAAAAAAATGACAATGTTTGGTTGTTGTTAAAGGTTATTTCTAAATTATCAACATGATTTCATTTGAATGACTATTATAAAATAAAATTAGAATTGTTAAATATTTTTGACCTTCGATTCACATTAATTTATAGTCCTTATCTCTATTTCGATGTGCTCTCTTTGTTTTCTATTTTCATACATGTATTCTAATAAAAGTCTGTATTTCATTTATAAACATATTATCCATAGTAAAAACTAAAAAATACTTTTAAATAAAAAATGACAATGTCTGGTTGTAGCTAAGGGTATTTTTTAAATTGTTAACATGATTTAATTTGAATGACTATTATAAAATAAAATAAAAATTGTTAAATATTTTTAACCTTAAATTCTCATCAACTTATAGTCCTCTTTATTTTGATATCTTTGGTTTTCTATTTTCATATATGCATTGTAATAAAAGTCTATACTTCAATTCTAAACATATTATCCATAACAAAAAAAATACATTTAAAAAAAAAATGACAATTTTTGGTTGTAGTTAAAACTTTTCTTTTAAATTATTAACCCCATTTCATTTTTAAATCAAAATCTCATAAAATAGTGTTTTCGAATATAATGGTAATTCACTTATAATCGTTTTGTATTGCTCACAAATTTAATATGAATAAAAGTTTTACAACTTTTGTTCCTTTAATTTTTTATTAAATCACTCTTCACTTTTCATCAATCATTAAAAAAACATTTAATTTAACATATCATCTAATTGTGACTTTTTAAAAACCAAATATCACTACAATACATGAAGCTTTTTTGACATAATTTCACATCTAAAATAGAGATATTTGTATCCTTGTGTTCATCAAATGAAAAGAGTGAGTAGGATATGTACTATTTGTAACATGATAAGTGTCTCTCCTTATTTATCTAATGCAATTTGAGAGTGCATATGTGTGTACTAAAAAAAATTAAAACATCATTTATTTAAACAATAGATACATTGCATCAAGTTCCTACCTATTAAGTGCTCATATAGTAGTTATTGTTAGGTAGACTAGTTGATGATTGTAGTTAGACTAGTGGAAACATAGAGCATTCATGTACATCGTTAGTCATCTAGTTGACTCCTCTTTGTGATGCTTTATACCAATCACATGGCTTATTGGTAGCTATTGTTAATGATATAGTAGAAGACTTTCTCTACACATTCTAGCTCCTATTTTCTTGGTGGTGTGTAGGAAGGAAAATCTTTATAGCAACAAGGAACTTGAGGATAGAATTTTCCTCAATCCTATTTTCAATCAATTTGGTCAACTTGAATGTTTTTTTTTTCTTTTGTAAGTGTGTTTGTAGAGGTTCCAAATTGTGTTCAATTAGTCATGTTAGAATAAGAAAACACAGGCGGCCAAGATTATTTATATCATCTTGCATCCTTATTTACTATTCAAAACCATGGATTTCAATAAATAACTCATTCATTTCATATATGGAACATCTTTGACATAAAAATGATTATTAAAGTAAGTTAAGTATGTTTAGTAAAAAGTTGTTATTATTTAGAGAACTATTATACAAAGATTTTAAATATTTGTATCTATTTATTTTTGTACAATTAAAGTGATTCTATATTATAATAGAGATGATAAATATATGAAAATTGAACAAAGTATTAATAAAGAATCAAAATATTAAATAAGATCAATTGTTAGATAGACAATAATAAAGTAGGTAGGTATTTTTTAAATTACACAGTGTGCAAGTTTTTTTAAAAAATTGTATATTTAATTGAATAGATATGAAATGTCATTCAAGTCATTAATTAAAGTGAGAAATCTTATAATAAATATAAATAGTAATTTTATTTTTGCAATGACTATTCCCAACATGAACCAATAGCAATAGATAGGAAGATAAATGACATTTTAAAAATTATTAAATAAAAATGTATTTGTAGACGCTAAAATTGTTGCTCAAATTTATTAATTCTCTACAATGATTGATTGAACTAATAAAAAAAAGTTATGCATGATTGATTCAATGAATAAAAAAGTTGGATGTACTCAATGCATTAGTCTTCCTATCATAAGTAGGAACTAGTTTTTTTTTTTTAAATATATATATATATATAAATTTTAAATGTACAAAATCTAGATAAATGAAATGATAACCAAAATCTAAACTATATGGTGATTCAAAACAAAATTCAAACTATTTTAAAACTCACACCCCAAGCCATGTCATGATATGGAAGGAATAATTTTGAATATGCTTGGGCAATTATAATTCCTTTGGTAGAAAGCTACTAAACCTTATAGTTAAATAGAGAAATGTGCATTTTTAAAAGAAATTTGAATATTTTTTCAAAAATTATGTGTTAGTTTCAATAGAGTATATCACAATTGATTTTTTTTCAATATCAAATAAGCCCCTATTAAAGAATGAACACTAATTATACTTCACTAATTTACAAATAACCTAGATGAATAAAGAGGTTGCAAGACTTTGACATATGAACTTAAAACATAACAAAAGTTGTACAATCAATGATTAAGGGGTATGTATTCCTCCGAATTCACTAGAGATAGTGGCTTCATCCCCTTGTTTGCTAATACATTACACTCTAACAATAATTTTATTTAAGGTGGGCTCTTTGTAATCTAGCCACTTCAATACTAGAATAAAGTACATGGCTAATGACAATCCTAACATAAAATCCAATCTCACAATCTCCACTTGAGCGATTGCCACACATGTGCCACACACAAAAACATTGTTAGGATGTGTTCTTGCCCAACCATGAAGCACTATACTTCCCTAAAATTCTTTCTAACATGAAGAATATACGACCTTGCACAAGTATGCCTAGCAACACAAAACTAGCAAGGCGATGTAATCTAGTGTAGCATTAAATATCTGCATTCTAGATGCTAATGTAATAATATCATGATATGGAAGAGAGAGTGTGTGACATATCAATCAAATAGAAAGCTTATTATAAGAGATCAAATAAGCTTTGGCCAAAGTACCTTTTTGATCTGAGTATTGATAGATAAGTCAAAGTAGAGAATTACAAGAGCACATAAAAGCATATAAGGATACATAAGAGCATATAAGTGCATCAATCTATGCATATCCACGTGGATACAAAAAAGCATTTGAATACAAATTCAATTAGAATTATTCTAAAACATATCCATATTCATGAATTCATGAGTTGATATTAGTTGTTTGTAAAAGGAGGAAAATTATGTCCAACATATTATAATACATCCAAATACAAAGTTACAAATTGATGGTAATTATAATCAACACTCTATCAATCATAACCAAGAATTAAAATATGATGCATATCAAGCTACAATATGACAATAATGATTTACTAAATAATGGAATTAAGTAAAGATATAATTTACCCTTATCTTCTTATCACAAGATTTCCTAAATCCTTTCGATTCTAGCTTTGTATAATAAATTTTTAGATAAGTAATCAAAATTGAATAAATATCTCCTTCGTCAATGAATCAACTTGGATTAGGGTTTACTAATTGTCAATAATGTACTGCTACTATAATTCCTTTAAATAAACCACATGTATTTAAGTCGATAGGCTTTATGTGGGAGCTTTGCTCCCAAAAAAATATTTGTTTAGTCGGGAAGCCATCTGCCTCTCCCGTAGATTTTGTTTTTCTAGAAAATATTTTTGGTTCTTATTTGATTTTCAAGAGTCTATCTCTATCTTTTTCTTGTAGATCTTGGATGTTACTCTTACCAGAAATAACATGCAGATCACCAGTGAAAAGGTTTCATCACTGAGTGCAGAGCAAAAGAAGGGAATCATTCCTTTGAATTTGAAGGTGGATGTTTTGGTAAAGATCAAGTTTGGGAAATTGAAAATGATGAAGATTGTTTTCTATGTGCGCTGCGATCTCATTGTCGATAGTTTGGATTCAAATAGCACTATCAACGTTACTAGCAGAAAATGTAAGGTGAAACTTTGAGGCGATGGTATTGATTTGCAGATTGATCATTTTATTTTTAATTCTTTCTTTCCGGTTCTTATCTAATTTTTTTAGAGTCTATCTCTATTTTTTCTTGTAGATCTCTTCAGTTGTGCTATAGCCTATTGTTTATCTATTTTGTTTGGACTTCATCTTTGTTTTTTTGTCCCTTATCCTATCCTTTGTATTTTTTTATGACAATCCATCATCGACATTTGGCAATATTCAACTCTATTCACCTCAAACCAAGACATATATGCAAGGATTGTAGCATACAATATTGCAAGAAATTTTGAAAGCAACAGAGTCATTTCCTGATATGGCCGTATGTGTGGACTCTTTTGGCTAGGGTTTCATTTTTCTCTTCAATGTTCATTGATCAAATGAATTCCATTATAACAGGTAAAGAAAGAAGTTGACTCTTATTGTAGCAATCATATCAAAGATTTAAATTTCTCGTATCCCTCTTGCTTGGGCAAAAAATTTCCACAGCGAAAGAATAATTTAAGTACGCATTAACCATTCTTTTAGGGCTTTCATTGTGAATTTTGTGAACAATCATTGAATTTTAAGGTTTCAATTTTACAAGCTTAAGAAATCTATATTTGGGTACTACTGGGGTTTATTTTTTAAAGAGGATTTGGGACTTGTTATTGCAATTTACTAAGGATTTAGAGATCTTGATTTAAAATAGTAAATAGTCACTCTCATTGTTGGACTATAATTGTAAATAAAAAAATTACCATTCAATTTTATATTACACTTTGCTCAGAAATTTGGATTTTGATTTTTATTAATATAGGTCTCATTTGTGGCAATGATGCTAATTTATTTGGTAATGTATATTTCTTCGTTAGTTTGACTAACATAATTACTCCACATATTTATGACCAACACCACGTCCTTTACAGACTTGCCAGTCTTGTCTACCTCTGCCCTCTTCCGCAACTCTTCCATGATGAATTTCCTATGTTGCATGTCACCTATGCATTCAATAATTGCACTAAGCTCAAATTTCAGATCTTCTAAATCTTCTTCTAGTTTAGATTTAGGCTTTTTCCCCCAGCCATCCCACCAATCCACATGGTGAATTCTTTTAGTTTTTGCAGCAACACCATCACTCTCTCCCGAGCTTAAATTTTCAAGAAATTCATTGATTACAAAATCAACTTCATATTCTTCCATCTTTGCTCAACCTCACCTTGACTCTGATACTAATTGTAAATTATAAAAAAAGAAGAGAAACAAAAATAAAAATAAAAAATCAGAACAAAAACAAGAGACACAATTTTATAGCGGTTTGAAAATTGCCTACATCCACACTCAAGCGAGGAATCACTCTATTACTCAAATCTGCAATACACCATACATAGACTGTACACAGTCATTTATAAAAAGCTCTTCTAATATGAAGAGATGAGGGAAAATGAACAATCATATGACTATTAGGATTCACATCCCACCAATTTCTTCCTCTATTTGCTCATCCCCTCAACAATTTCTTCCTTTATTTGCTCATCCGCTGCCTTTGAATGTTGGTATGCTTCCATATTATTGATTGCTTTCCGAATGTTTTCTTTCTATAGTTTATAATTGAATGTGACTTTCAACATTGGTAGTTCTTCTTGTCCCTTTATTTTTGGTCTCCATTTGATCTTCTAGGATTTGACCACTTTATCAGACTTTGTGTTGTAGGGCATTTGGTTGTCGGGTGTGTTTGTATATTGCATTTTAGGAAATAGAATTTTGGATCTTCCATTTTGATGCTCTATTTCCATAGTCCCATACTTGTGGTCCATTGGATTTGGCTCAATATTGCTTTTATTAAAGTTAATTTTATTCAAGCAAACATGGCTAAATCTTCTCTTTCCATTTCTACACCTACTACCAGTCTGATTTTTATCCAATTGAACGAAGACAGTCCCCTATCCAATATTACAATTGTAGATTATTTAATCTAATCCAAAATTCTCATTCAATAGGTGTCATTTTTAAGGGGTTGAAATTTCTTTCCCAATTATGCACATATACTAGTTTGTCCTCAAAACATCATGGCACTTTTTTTTTAATGATTTTGTCCCTATGATCTTTGGATTCTAGGATTACTGTAAAGAATTATTTCAGAAGGAAACTAATTTCTACATCTATTCCCTAATTAATGTTGATCCATTCTCTACTTTATCTTCTACTTGGTCTGTCACCGATAACCCTTACTAAGATTGTGTGGGCTTCCAAGTATTAGGCTTCTTTATCTGCAATCTCTAATGGATAAATTTATAAGGATGGCTATCTAAGTTCTGGGGCAACAATTCTTGATATCTTCTGAGGCCAAATCCTTCTTCGATTAGTTTTCTTGACATATTGGTAGCCACCTAATGGGATGTGATTCATTCCTTGGACAAGATTGGGCAGAAAAACTCTTGGCAAGGAATATTATTTGTTGACTGCTCTATTTTTGCTTTGGATTTTGGATGATTCACTTATTCAATGAAAAGGAATTCGCTCAGGAGGAGCAGGTGTTTTTTTCACTTTTGCATTAGTACTATTTATATTTCCTTTTGATTGTCTTTACCTCTTTGATTTTGCAATTACTCTTTGATTATTTCTCTGTTACATCAAATTGTGGATATGATTCATTAAAGGATATGTGAGTCTTGATCTATTCATATTGTTGAAAATAACTACCTCTCTCTCTCTCTGGATTATTATTTGTAAGTTCAAAGTGGATGATTTGTGTATCATTTATCTTTGTTCTCTTCATTTTAAAACTCCAATCATGTTTGTGTCATGGTTATGCACAGATTTAAAGTTTTAACATTTTTCTTTTTTTCCAAAAGCATACCCCTAAATATTAAACTATATCATATGAGGGAGTTTCCCTCTAAAACATAGAGAAATATCACCAATACAATGGTAATTTCTCTAATTGTTAATGGCATTCATCTTTTTTAATTGGAAAAATAGAATTAGTAATCAACTTACTTCACAAAGGAAAATCTATTTGCTAATACAAAGGAGGTAACATGATAATACCATGATAATACCTAAAGGACGAAAACCTGTTGGAAGTAAATGGGTGTTTAAGAATAAATTCTGTGCAGATGGCAGTGTTGAGAGGTACAAGGCCAGGTTGGTTGCAAAGGGGTATTCACAAGTGGAGGGAATTGATTATGGTGAAATATTCTCTCCTGTTGCAAAGCTTACATCCATTAGATTTTTGTTATCTCTAGAAGGATCATATGATTTAGAAGTAGAACAGATGGATGTGAAGACAGGTTTCCTTCATGGTGATTTGGAGGAAGAGATCTATATGTCACAACCTGAGCACTATATTCAGAAAGGTAAAGAGTCTTTGGTTTGCAGATTAAAGAAGTCTCTATATGGTTTGAAACAATCTCCTAGGATGTGGTACCTTAAATTTGATGCCTTTGTGTTGTCGATTGGTTTTCTGAGATCAAAATCAGATCATTCTATTTATTTCAAAGTTGACAATGATCACCTTCTTATTATTGCATTATATGTTGTTGATTGGGAAGGGTATGGGTATGATTTCTGATTTGAAGTCT
Organism: Thuja plicata; assembly: GCA_018584345.1. Lineage (NCBI taxonomy): Eukaryota > Viridiplantae > Streptophyta > Pinopsida > Cupressales > Cupressaceae > Thuja > Thuja plicata. Next base: position 1,431,998 of record MU227688.1, on the reverse strand, counting down.
CAGTTGTTAGCACAGTTTGAGATGAAAGATCTAGGGGCAGCTAGGTATATTTTGGGTATGGAAATCAACAGAGATAGGTCTAACAGAAAACTTTGGTTGAGTCAGAGTAAGTATGTGAAGTCTGTGTTGGACAAGTTTAGCATGGCAGATTGCAGACCATTGTGTGTTCTTGTTTCTATGGGAACAAAGTTATCTGTGGATGATTGTCCAAAATCTCCTAGTGAGGTGGAGGACATGAGAAAAGTACCTTATGTGAGTGCAGTTGGCAGCCTTATGTATGTTATGGTCTGTACTAGACTAGACATTGCCCAAGCAGTGGCAGTCCTCAGTCAGTTTATGGCTAAACCTGGATGGGTACATTGGGATGCAGTTAAGAGAGTGTTCAGATATTTGAAGGGTACATCAGAGTATTCCATATGCTATCATGAAAACTCTTCTGGAGCTCCGCATTCAGTTTGTATTCGTCGGTTTGTGGATTCAGATTGGGTAGGTGACATTGACAGCAGGAGATCCACCAGTTCCTATGTGTTCACTATGTTTTGTGGTGTCATTAGTTGGATGAGTAAGCGACAACCTGTGGTTGCTTTGTCCATGACAGAAGTAGAGTACATGGCAGATACTCATTCTTGTAAGGAAGCCATTTGGCTTAAGAGACTGTGTTTGGATGTTGGTGTTGATGCAGGACAGATTACAATTTGTTGTGACAGTCAAAGTGCTATTTGCCTTGCGAAGACATGGGGTCTTCCTTGGGGTCCTAGTATGCCTTATCACGTACTAGGAACCCTAGGAAGATCCCATGACCCGTTTCGACCCATTTGAATTCTCAAGTGTGTCCCAAGGGGTCATACGA
>MU227688.1:1387625-1404267 GCA_018584345.1 Thuja plicata | reverse complement strand
TGACTGATTCCATTGAACAATATCCCTTCCATAACATCGACACGCTTAGAGAAAAACTCCTAGCAATCAACTGAGAATTGCGTAGGGTTGCCCCAATTTTGGGGAATGCAAAATTGAGGACAACAGAGAGCCACTCCCATGATTGGCTATGCATCCACACACACACAAGAGGTCTCATCACAACCCTTTGAGCATGGAGAGTTGTTTACGTATCCCTCGACATCAATACAACCATCTCATCCATCCATCTCATCTATGCGGTGTAATCCAAGGGCATTCAAAACCACACACGAGCCAATTTTCACCATATAAGCTTATCCATTGCACAACTGAGACTTCACAATGGTGGATTCGCAAACATAAGGCATCTATGGGTGTAACATTGATGATAAAAAACATGCACACAATCTTATTGATAAACGTTCTAGCAATATTGTTATGGATTGTGGAAATTTACTATCATTATACCTATTTAATAATAAACAATAATTATTAAATAAAAATATATAAGAATAAAATTAAAAATAATTAAAATTTAGTTAAGTTAAATGAATGATCAAGACAAGTGAATTGAAAAGTTATGTCTCCCTCAAACATGAGATACAAAAGGGAGAGAATATAACTTCATTTGAGGGAAAGAAAGGAAGTAAGAAAGAATGGAGAATGGGAAGTAAGGAATAATTAATAAAGAAATAAAAAATAAATAAGGAAACAACTCTTTCAAAGGTTAGAAATTATGAAGGGTTGTACACTTTCAAAGGGTGGTAACTGTGATAGGTTGTGTCTCTTACCAAAAGGCATACATGATGAAGAGGTGAGCTCACCCTTACTTTAGAAATTATAAAGGGTCAAAGGTTTTGGTTGAGGAGGGTAAAAATGGATATATTATGGGTATATCAACAAACTTGTGTGAGAGGACAAATATTAATAAAAACACATCTTTGTGAATACTTGTATCATATATAAGAGAAAATTGATAATCAACTATTTAAGTAGAGTTTGAATAGAACTAAGAACATACTAAAGGTAGAAGTAGAGCAAGCCTTCAAGATGATTTAGGACAAACCTGTAAGGTAGATACTAAATGTTGCCTGGATAAAAGAAGAACAATTCCACTCATTTGTAAAATTGTGATAAATACTCATTATGAAAATACATCACTTACAATCTAATCCAAAGGACATGATCCTTTATGGAAAGGGAAATACCTCCAAAGATCGCATAATGCATTTCTTAAGGGAAACAAAATTATATAAAGCCATGATAGCAAGAATTCAACAAGACACCGAAGAGGGAGTAAGCACGCGACTAAGAAAGAGATTTGCAATCTCACAGTTAATAAATTAGACATCAATTTATATACCATTTAAGGCGTTTGTATGGTGGATAGAACATTCTGATATAGTTAATTGATTGTGTTGTCTTCCAATTGAAAGGAAGTAGGAATGTATGCATAATTAATAATGATGAGGATTCCTTTAAAACTTACAACTAATATATTATCCCTTTATGGATGGGGGATATGGTATATGCAAGTAGCATAAGGTCCATTCAAGTAGTGTTGACTTTAGAGGGATTTGGAGGCCAAATGGAAAATGCCATTCCATGCTCCTGGGCTTGATAGACATGCTTGAGATGCCTTGTATGATATCCCATGCTACTTCACAATGTGTATGAATTGTTGGGAAAATCCTTTAAGGAATTCCTCATGCACATTATGATAAAATACATAGAATATTTGAGATGGAAGTAGCATCTAAGTTCCATTCGAGTAGTGGTGACCCAAGGGGGAGTAGGAGGCTAAATGACAGGTATCATTCAGTATGCCTGGGCTTGATGGAAAGGAATAAGCTCAAGGTGCCTTATATGTTTTCCAAAGAACTCCATCAATAAAATTAGTTATATCATACGATTGAGTTAATGTTCCTAATCCCAGTAGGAAAGATATGTTTTATGGATTATGTTTTAATGATTACCTAACATATTTGCAGGGTCTCAACCGAGATCTATCTTATTATACTATTAGTGAATTCTATTGCTAACTCTATTCCATTTCCTTCTAATTTACTTGGAATTGTAATTTTAGGGAAAAACAAGAGCATTGGAAAGGGGGATATTACACTCAATGGATTTAAGACTCCTATTAAATATTAAATAATTATAAGTCAACCCTAGTATCATAATGCTATGTTCTAATGTATTTCATGTTTGCTTCTATTGGTGTTATTTGTGTCACTAAGTATAGCTTCATGGTATTGTATAAAGGGATTATAAACATCGAAGGTTCTCAAAGGTTTGATGAGTTTATATGTAACCAATTATTAAGATGTTTTGGTACACTATGAACCTAGGAGGAGATCCTCAATCAAGGAATTCATTGAGATAGAAAATATGGTTTAGGACATTAAGTTTATAAAATGAAGGATAAGATGGATGAAATATGAGAATGAAACCTATAGTTGTATATTTATCAATTCTAACAATGTATGGAGGAATGAAATTATCTCTCTTTCTAGGATAAGATGGGGAAATTATTTCTCTTTCTTTACTGGTAGAGAAAAATAGTTATTAATTGGTTTTTGAGAGCCATAATAATTGCGATTTAGGGTCTCCTCATAAAATGAAATGATAAGGTACATAAGGAGGAGGGGAGATTTAATTAGTAACAATTAGAGATATATTTTTTGAAGTGTAGGAAGAAGAACAAACATGCTTTATATCCATAGATTTTTTACTCATGTGCATATAAAAATAGAATTAGTAAAATGCTTGAATACCTATTACTATTCAATATTGTGAATGCAATAAAAATATATTAACATAAATTTTTCAATTTTGGTTTAGTGAACAACCAAAAAATTTCTCATTATTCATACCATCAACATGAAAGATCTACTATTTTATGCTTAAATGGTTATTCATTATCACTCTTTGATAATCCTGGAAGAGCTATATTTCCACCTGAACAGTTGCAACTACTTTTGTAAAAATTAATTTATCTTTATTCTATAATGGTTGTTTATACCCTACTCCAAATTTTTCATTTAGGATAGGCTTAGAGTGTTATGAAAAATACATAAAATATTTATTTATTTCAATGTTTCAGATATTACATTTGGTATGCATTTTATAAAGTGGTGGAGACTGCAAAAAAATGTTAAATAGTTTTTAACCGTCCAGAAACCACCTCTCTAAATGTTTACCCTAATCAAGGTAATACAATATACTAACAATCCCACTCTATTACATTGTTCTTATAAATGTTTACCCAGTAATCCCCCCTTAAGTCTTACATAATAAAAAATGTTTATTACATAATATATATAAACACATTTTGCAAAAAAAATATTTGAAGAAACAAATTGTGAATCAAGTTTAACTCCACCAAGCTGTCTCGTAACACTCAAAAAGGTGTAGCCTCTATTAGATATCCTGAATTATTCAACAACAATCCATAGTGAGCCCTCCAACCACATGGATCCATCAAGTTACCTGATGACCCTCGAAAGGGTGTAATTCTCGACCACAACCTCAAGTACTACTAGACAACCATCCATATTGATCTTTATACCAAACCCTTTACCTATCTCCAAAAACAAATTTCAAATTAATGTCTTGCTAGGAGATATATATTAACCATCATAAGATGTGAAAATAAAATAAACAAAAGAGTAAACAAGATTCATATCACAAGAATTTTGTTACTTATCTTTCATGTTCCTCCCCTCCCAGAGAAATAAAACTGGAGATATGTGAGCTGTCGTTGCAAATTCAGTGTTAATTCATGTATATGAGTTGGCTCTTCTTTCTCTCATCACCTTCCTCCACAATCGAGGGATTTGTTGGTGCATAGAAAGTAATTTGAGGATATGAAAGATGTTAAGTTGTCCCAGATCTTTCCTTCCATTGGAACTTCTTTATTGGCCTCGCATCCCAATAGGAATGTTGTCCTCCCTCTTATAACTCTTCCTGCCCATTTTTTGTTACTGATTTCCACCTCCAACCAAAAGAGTTGGCATTCCTTTTTATATAAAGAGACACATTCCACACACACCCCTTCATATGAAAGTCATACCTCTTTGCCTATAACCGTTCACAAAAGAAACTAATTGTTTCTTTAGGAGAATTGCTATCTTAATCCCCCATGAAGTTGACAATGTAAAGTCGCATAGGTCATAAAAGTTTAATTGATGTCATCATTTCTCAATTGCGTAATAGCTTCTTACCGAGCAAGAGTGAGAGATGTACTACATGTTGAGTGGGCCCAAAGTGACAACCTCCCTTTTATCTATTTTCATTATAAGAAATCAAAGATAATAAACAATAGAAGATAAGGTCACCTCCCTTTTATCTATGATCATTATAGGAAAACATGATGCTACACAATAAAAGATAACCATTTCCCATTTATATACTAAACCATTCTAATAAAACAAGATACTACATAATAAAAGATAATCATCTCCCTTTTATCTAGGCTCATTCTTAGAAAATGAGACACTACACAATAAAAGATAAGCATATCTCTTTCATATATAATCAATTGAAGAAAATGAAATAGTATACAATAAAAGATAATCATCCCCCTTTTATCTGTGCTCATTCTAAAAAATAAGATACCACTTGCAATAAAGTTGTCATCTCCCTTCTGTTTACAATGATTCTATAATTGAGTAAATCCTACAATTAGATAACCACGCATGCTCACAATAAAAATACGCAGATATAAGATGTCATAAATTCATAACTATCAAAATTTAATTTCCTTCGAACTTGAATAATTCATACAACGTCAATGGGCCCTTGGTCTACTGGTGAAGTTGAATGGCTCACAACGAGCCCACCAGGGATCAAGTCTTGCCGAGTGCAAGGCTCCGACACCATAAGGGATGAGGCTGGGATCGTGCCCCAGGCGAATTTGGCAGCGTGGATGCTCCTCAGTCCTTGGCTCTAAGCCGAAGAGGTTTCAGGCACGTGTGGGCCCGTATCGGGTTCCTAAAACGTCTATGGTGGCCTTCGCTAGTTGGTAGCTCACAGGCTTCGTGCCTCGCTGGGTTGCCTCGCAGGTCTGAATCCTCCAACAAAAAAAAAAAAAAAATTCATACAACAATAGACAATGCAATATAAATGATCGATAATCTTAGATAAAAATTCTACAATGTAACTAAAAAACTTTATTGTATTACAACAGACGTAAGTATATAACATGATTACAACCAAAAACATTAAAAGTCTTACAATCTAATAATATAAAACATTAAACATCTTACAATCTAATAATATAAAACATAATTAAACTATGATAATAATCTTTCCATATGTCCAAAAGCATAAAAGATTATTTATTATAAGAAGTTCAGGTGAGCGAAGTCTCATTGCAGCAATATCCGAATGTCTGACCACAGTCTCCGATGTCGCAGCATGTATAACCTTCCTGGACACAATCATAATCTTTCTCACAGGGAACGGTGTCGCAGGGATCATCAGAGCAATATCCAAATCCGGTACCACATGCTCCGATGTCGACGCATGCATGATCGTCGTCACAATCATCATCATTCTGGCAGGGAAGATCATCGCAGGGAAGATCAGGATCAGGATCAGGTTCAGGATCAGTAGGAGGATCATCTCCTTCACCTACTGCCATACCTGCCTTGCCCACTAAACAAATTAGTATTACCACCACGCAAAAATATTTCATTGCCTTTGCCATTTTCTTTTCTTCTATGTTCTCTTGCCAATCCAGTCCAATTTATAGAGTGGAGACGCTGCCTGTTTGGATCAACCGTCCCAAACATTCCTAACTTGGAGATTATCTCCAGAAATTTGTAATTGTGAGAGATTATATCGAGAAATGGAGGCTAGAAGTGATCAGCACATTGCATTCGTGGAAGCTAAGGCTAAGTAAATATAGATTAAAAAAGAAGACTTCGGCCGGCTTATTCTGTGGGAAACTTCGGCCGGCTTATTGTAGGGGAAACTTAGGCTAGAATGTTCTTCATTTTTGTTGCCTTCGTTTGGGCCATTGAATGCCAAAACTGAGACTGAATTGGGCGGCTTGTGATGATTCTTTTGACATGTTTTTTAATGGTTATTTACCCATATAGTGCAGGTGATGATTCTGATGATCTTATCTTCTATTTTCACAGTATTATGATTTATTTTTTATATTATTGAGTTGAATTTGGCTCTTAATCCCTTACACTTCTATGTCTTACAATATGAAAGTGTTCAAGCCTATATTTAAGCTCATGTTTAATATGGTTGGTATGTGGTTTAGAGAAGTACTTTGGGTTTTATTTTTTTATATTAACTATCATTTATATTATTATTACCAAGTAAACATCAGGAGTTTTACAATAAATTTTAAAATACAAAAAATTACACTTCTCCCTACATCAGGTGGGGATCATTATTCGAACAGTTTCAAAATACTACTAAACTTTAACAATTACATCCATCCTCCTATCTTATCTGGGGAACTAGGTTGTCCACAGCAGTTCATGGTCTGCCCATTTGAGTCTCAGGTCATCATGCAGGATGACATTGTATGGATTGGAGAAGTAAGCCTCCCAAGGAAGGGGAGGTCGTGAGGCAATGGGTGGAACATAGTTGGAGTTTGTGGCTGCCTGAGTATCCTGAGTCTATATAATGCCCTATGGTTCATGGTCTGGTGTAGAGTCATCACTACTACTATCGGTCTTCCCCCTACTCTGGGTCCATTTCTGCTCCCATGTCCGCGTTGTAGCCCTCAGCATCTTCACCTCCCTGTACATGTGACTTTTGACTAGTCTCAAACTCTACTACCAAACCTGTGGTGTTCCCTTTGGTCATTACTGCTGCTATGCCTGTGTGCACCTCAGATACCTTCCTTTGATCTTTAATCTGCTGGAGCATCTACCCTAGCGTGACCTCAAAATCTTGGTCACCTATAGCCCTGGTGGATTCTTTCCATGTGACTTGTTCCCTATCCAACACACTTCTAACCTTACTGAGGACCTTTGGAGCTTGTTGTTCCTTGACCTGAAAGATTAATGTAACCTGCGAGGGAATTTTAAAGAAGGTGAGTCTCCTCAGAGACTCAGTGAGAATCCTATTCCTACCATTGAAGATATCATCATTCCTATATTTCCAGATATGCCAAAGAATATAATAAGAAAGAGCGGTCTAGAACATGTTGCAATATTTATCCAATCCTGCTAATGATCCAGAGAGGACATCTATAATATGGAAATCAACATTAGGGGTTAGACCAAAAAAGTTCCAATTAGCTTTGGCGAAGTGACAGTCAAATAGGATATGTGTCAATGTTTTGGGTTCAAAGCAATAGGAGCACGAGTTAAGTTCACCAATAGGTTTTTTCATAGGAAACCTATGCAGAAGACAATACCACATGAAACAGAGAATTTTGGGTTCAACAGGGGTATGCCATAAGGTACCAAGATTCTTACTCCAAGTGTCGGGGTCAAGGTTCACATTCCATTTCTCATTTAGGTGTTCAAATATGGTATAGGTGTCTGCCAGTAACTTGTATACAGCTTTGGTTTTGGTATTACATAATGGGGTGCCATCACTCCATTTGACGAGGTCAGTTTTGTCAGAGTCGACTAAGGTGTCTCTAGGGAGATTGAGTACATAAAAAGATTCTTTAAGAGTAGTGTAGGTCCTCCATTGGGTTGGAGGTATGCTAAACTTGAGAACAAGTTCCTCCCATGGAACTAGTTTATGATTTTCAATGATATCAGACAGATAGCTGGTGCCTAATGAGTTCCATTTCTTAGTAGAGCATCCCTGCAATTGGGTAAGAGGCTTGTCCCCTTTATACAGATTCCACCAGATGGACCTCTCCCCACACACCATCTGGTCATGATCCATCAAGTTATTACTTGTCACAAGGGACCTGATCTCCTCCCACCCCTTCCAAAAAGACTGAAACACCTCCGAGCCTACCACATTCACTCTGAATTTCCCAGTAATGAATATTTAAATGATTTAATGAATTTCTTTTAAAAATAATATTTGAGAGCTCTTATCCTCTATTTTCACAGTATTATGATTTTCCTATATTTAAGCTAATGTTTCCCATGGTTGGTATGTGGTTTAGACAAGTACTTTAGGTTTTATTTTTATTTGAAAATAATATTTTTTCAATTGGAAAAATATATATTTAAATGATGTAATGAATTTGAGATAGAGAGAGAGTTGTCATTCAAATAAAAAAGTTATTAAGCTAAACATTCATAAGAAGGAGAAAACATATTTTATAAAATGGTCGTTGTTTTTTCCAAAGTGGTCCTGCTTTTTTCAAAATTGTCTTGCTTCTCAATAAAATAGTCATTTTTTTAAAAAAATGAGCCTAAACTGATGATTTGGTATTAAATTTGCCAAATATTATGAATCCACTACATAGAGATCTCATTCTCTTGATGAGTTTTGCCTAATATAAATCCTAAGTGATAGCGTCACTGACTTTTTATAAAGATATGCACAAAAGTTATGTTGACATATATAATCTGATTAATATATGAACAAATAAAAATTCAATAGTGATGATGGTCATCCTTTGTGTCACCTCTCTAATGTCAACAACTTATATAATGGATGACTATGAGAAAGATAAATAAACAAACAAAAATAACACATTTAAAAAATTAATGAAATAGAGAAAAAGAATGACAAAGAGTAATGGTGTGGGTACGTGTGTCATGGAAGGTGGAAGATGAATCTTATTATGGCTTTATTGATCATGGTTTCATCCTATCTTCATTTATGAGTTCTTTGGGATGCAAATAGAGAGGAGAGGAAAAAGGAAATCATGGTGACTATCATAGTACACACACGTGTAGAATTATTAGAGTAGGAAGAGTGCACCAAGGTTGCATAAAAAGAGGCTCATATAAATGAAATTTATTGGACCATGAGGAAATAATAGAAACTAAATGGATTTATTGTAAATTCTTTAGAAAATATCAAGTGAAACATGGATAGTAGTTGTAAAAATACCAAACTACATAGCCTTCAATTGTGTCATCTTGCCTACAACACAAAAGAGCTTCTAAATAAGTTATGGACTTTCATCAAACCTATAGGATGGAGAAATATAAGGTGATGGAAATTAGAGGGAAGATGGAAGATGGGAGGGAGGGATTATAATATCCTTTGAAGCAAGTTCAATTTCTAAGGAAGGCAACACACATATAAAATGGATTTTTTTAAAAGGCTTTAGGGAATTTTGAGAAAATGATATTGATAGGTGTAAATGAGAATTTCACAATCACTACTAACATACTCATCCCTTGTACTTCAACTAGAGCTCATGGACATGTTGTATACTTTCATCTTGTAATAAATTACACATGTAGGGAACATGATTTGTCACCCCTTTTCTGGATGGGTGGTTCTATGAATGCATTTCTACCATGGTGAAGGTCATGTTTATGCCTTGACAATTTCATTCACTAACAACTTTATAGTATCTCTAAGATCCAAAAATATCCCCATGTGGAAGAATTTAAGTTTATTTTATAAATAATATTTATTAGAGAGTAGGAAGTAAATCTATAAATGCTAAGATATCATTTCTAATTGAGTTTTCAATTCCCACACTATTCAAAACATAAAATTTAATAAAGGTAAAGGAGAGAAAACAAGATATTTTATCACATAAACATAAATATCCTAAATGATTCCTAGATCTAAGTGTATTCCTCTTCTACATTTTCCTTATATGAGGCCACCGTTATTAGACCTAAACTTCTCAATTTTTAGAAAGAAAAGTCATTTTAACAAGTATTGCCTGTAGATCTATACCCACTTTACCAATTAGCACTTCTTTGGGCTCCTCTTCAATACCTAGATTATGGAATTCATATTCATCTCCCTCAGCAGTGGGTTGTACTTTACTCCTTTTGTCTCCCTCATCCAAAACAAATACCCTCTCGACATTAACCATCTCCTTAGGGATAAAGTTAGTTTTAAAATTTAAGATCCCTTCATTTCCAAGTTATTTTTGTTATGAGCTCTCTTTATTGTTTATCTTCTTTTCAAAACTTTCATTACACATGATGAACTCTAAGATATCTTGATCATCTCAGAGTACATGAAAATTGGTAATATTATCTAGAATTGTGAAGGCCAGTATAAGATCCACTAAAAATCTCTTCAATTTTAATTTCTCAATGGGTTTCAAACATATAGACAATGTAGTGAGATCATCAAAAACACTATTCATGTATCTTAAAATAGATCTAATGTCAAATTCCTTGAAATAATTGATTAGGCCCAACACTCGGTTCTAGTATGCATCCATTCTCTTGTCATTGCATGAATATTGACTATAGATATTCCTTATGACCCTTAATATTTTTTCCATGAGCTATCAGACGTTTTGAAACCAAAGTTCCATACTTAGTGACATTATTAGTGCATAAAAGCTATGATTGATAAGATACATAAAATGATATACCTCTTCGATTAATCAACTCAATTCTAACCCAAACACCTTGTTTAGATTTTGAACCATCAAAGAAAATTTTACATATGCCATGTTGTTCCTTTGATTTCATATTGGTTTTCACTTTACCTTTGCCTTTTGACATGGATTGTGTCAAGATAGATTTTGGTGACTCTTCTTGAGAGCTCTAATATGAGAAACTTCTTTGTAATTTTATCCAACTAACTCCTTTTGAGAATATACTTTTTCATCTTCTAATAACACTTGGGTATTTAGAAAAGAACCATCATCCAAAATACTTTCACTCTCAACATTGGAATTTGAATCACTAGATCATCTAAACTGGAGGTAACTTTAGGCATCTAAATAAGTTTTATGGATATTGCATCACAACACCAAGGGCGAGTAAATCTAGAGTGATCTTTCCAATGGTTATGACAATACCAAAGTAGTGAAAAGATGTTTAGGTCAATAGTTTCTCCAAGATATTCCAGGTTCTTAAATATTTTCTTCATAAATTTATAAAATATTTCTTCTTCAAGTTTAAATTCTTTTATACCTTAATTGGATTGATCGAAGAATATATATCCAAGGTACCTTGCTAGGGTTGAGAATATAAATATATTTGATGGATGGAAAGACTTGTGTCTATAAACACTATCCAGAACTAGATCAAAGACAAAAGGTGAATAATCCTTATTAATAGATAGTAAATGATGCCTTGATTTTTGTGGTCATAAGGACCATTAAGGAATTTTTTTTTGAAAAGGATGTCAGTGGATGTAACATCCCAAATCAAGAAATTTGGTAGATCTATTATATTTAATTTCATATGTTTCCCTATATAATGGTGGTAGGTCTCACATTGCAGGCCACAAAACATCCTAGGTACCCCTCAAACATGCTAATCTTTATGAAATTATGCACAACTTAGGTTGTTGATTCCCAAAGCTTAATTGTTAATAAGCACAAACTATGTTTCTAGTTTCCAATCAGGATAGGGTCACATTCTTCTTTCAAGATGAAAATACCTAAGGCATTGGGTCAGAGGGGGTAGAATGTATGCTTGATGAGATCTCAATCACAAGAGGAAAATCTAATCTAGTAGGTAAGTTTAGCCATGCGATGGGGGGACACATTAAGCATGGACCCGATATTTAAGTTCGTTGGTCTAATTATATCGATTATTATGTATCCAAGATAAGAGATTACTATAGATTGGTTCTATATTTGTAAAGGGGTGTTGAGAATATGTATATTTAAGATATGCACCAAGAGAAATATTTCAAGGAAAGGGGTTTCCATTAACTAAGATTGAAAACTTTGCATCCATTGTCCAAGACATGATCCAATTACACCATTTACTTCCAAACCCTATTTTGATTAAGACTTTGTGTAAGAAGCTCCAGGACACCCTATCGTATGCTTTCATCATATCTAGTTATAGAACCATAGTTGGAATACACTCTGGGGTGGCTACAAGAAGTTGAGTCCCACTTTTGGGCAAAAAGTGGAAGTGTTCTCCCTGTTTTTCAAATTTTACGTCAATTGATGTCAAAATTTGAGGCACTTAAAGATTGAATCTCAAAAAACTTCAGTAATAGAAAATGTAGTTCTTGGAGTATACATTTTAAATATGTAATTTTTTGAAATACCCACATGGTAGAAATTGCATTTTAGTAGGCATGTTTAAAAACCACTTTTTCAAAATGTGTGTTTCAGGACCATACCACACACATGTATGACCACCCTATTTTGAAGTAAATAAATGAATTTTTGTGAATCCTTCTGGGGAAAGGTACCTTAAACACCAAAGATTGATGAGAATATTTTTTCTTTTTTTATTGATTTTTTAAATTAATTTTTAATTGACTATAAAGTACATTTTTGAAACCTCTGGTGTACGACCACCATAATTTGATGAAAACTTCCCTTTTTATTTATTTTTACCTTGAATATAATTCTATGTAGATTGATATCATATGATTCATTTTTCAAACTGTAAAATTAAAAAAGTTATTAAAATTTTAGTTAACCTTACTATTTCAAGTTTAGGTACCACTTTGGCTTAATAAATATTCTAAAAAAACTAAAATTAGTCATATCACTATGAAATTTATATTTTAATAATTTGTACAATAAGAACTATAATGGGTTTTCATTTCGTTGAAAATTTCATTTGGGAAGACCTCCAAAAAATTATGACAAGGCATCAATTTTATATTCCAGTGCCTTAGCCATATTTTTGCAGGCCCAAGCATAGGCTTGGTTACACCAAGCCTATCCCAAACCAAAATTCAAGGTGGCGGTAAGGTGCCCACTCCTATTTTTAAGAAATAGGCACCCAAAACAAGGGTGCCCATTTCTATTTGGACCATTGAAACAGAAACGAGCACCTATTTTATAAACGAGCACCTATTTCATTTAAATAATGGATGCCTATTTCTTAAAGACGTGTTGCAGACAAAAAATAGGAGTGTGGGCCTAATCTCAATAATTGACGATTATTCAATCATTTTTTGACTGATCCGTGCTGCAGAAAGAATAATTTGAATCAACATTCTCTTTTTCTTGTCTTTTTTGGATCTGACATGAAGAGAATTCTTTGAATTCAAATTTTGGTGTAAACATGGGATCAAAGAAATGCAAAAAGAGGAAAAGGAAGGTTCTGACAACTGAGGAGGTTGCAACAAATAGAGAGAATGAAGAAAAATGACAATGAGAAAGAAGAGCAAGAATTTGAGAACTAAATAATCTTGGAGTATCGAGTTCAACAATCATTTCAGAAGAGGAGAAAATTAAGGACACCACGATGGATGCAGAGGTTGAATAAGAAAATATAATAGAAGGAAATTTAGGTGCATCTTCTAATCATGTCTCAAAGTTTATGGGATTGTGTTTTGTGTCTTATTTTAGATCTAGATTGCAAATAATGGAATATCTCAAGTGAAAAGTTGATTACACTCTTCTTGCATTGAATGATGATCTTGAAGATTAAAATACTTTATTAAGATACTATATTTGGGGTCTACTCTCTATGGATTTGTAATGTAGGCCAAACTCAAAGCTCAATGGTGTGAATCACCATTGGGTTTAGATTAGGGTTCAAGAATGTCATTTTTACCTTTTTTTTTGTCCAGTCACATACTAGAAGCTAGATCTATAAGGGTTTAAAGTACAAGGCACTTACAAGGTCCAATAATTAATTGTCATTTCATGACACGTTGGGTCAAAATAAACTATCCAATCACACTCATAATACCCAATGAACCCAATATTAACTATCAAATCATTGAATTCAAAATACTTGACCCAAGGCCCTTAGAAAATGTTTTGCCCCCCATCAGCCATTTGTACGACCATATTGTCATGAGCATTATAAATTTGGTTCTACAAGTCATTTTATAAACTGATTTAAAAAAAATTAAATCAAAAAAATTATAATTTTGTAGGTATTACATATTTAGTACTTGGGAAGGGGCTATAGGCCCATTTCTAAGAACAACACCTATAGCATTAGTCATGTCATCCCACATCAATCTCCTAAAAATGCAACACAATATATTTTGAGATAACCCTAGAGATTTCTAGTTGGTTGCCAAAATTGGAAAGTGTTGTTTATGGGCATATTCTACTAGGGTACTGGTAGAGAATATGTTAGGTGCAAAGAATATGTCTTGCTAATGTTATCACTACATCAGTAGGGTCTAAAATATTTTTGTCCCCCTTTCCAATTGCATTTTGATTATGGATGTTTTGCTTCAAATAACCTTAACTCAATCATTTGGCTTATTTTTTTCAAGATTTTTTAATTTGGGGTATAATTTTGTGCTCTTGATATTGGCAAAATCAATTTTTTTCTTATTTTGATGCCTATATTTTTTTTCCAAAAATGATAGATTTTCATAGGTTTTTTTTAACAATTTTCTTTTTGGTAACTTTTGTGGTTTTATTATTGCTCATACAGTAAAATTGTTGGGTGATATTGTTTTAAGTGCATAATTTTTCTTGTGTTTCATATTGGTGTTGATTGGATTGATCTCATTCTATGTAAAAATTGCACTTTAAACTTGTGGTCAAATTTGGCATTTGTAAGCATTAAGATCGAGTCTAGTTGCTATTTTTTGGCACCTAGCACCTGCAAACACATTGAGCACAAAGTGAAAATTCATGTTTTTCTAGGAGGAATTCTTTATTGAGTAATTTAAGGGGTAATTTTGTGGTGTTTGATTACATTCATTTCAAATTTCGTATGTTCATGCAATGAGGAAAATTCAAATTGAACCCATAACTATATTTAATTATGCATTGTGAAAAATCAACATGGAGCTTCTCATGTGTAAGGGTTACCTTGGATATTCAAAGGAAATAATTTATCAACCTATTGATTACAAGTAATCAACATGATTGGAGACTAAATGTAAGAAAACATTTGGATACACATGTTCATTAGTCTCATTTGATTTGTTATTCATATTAAATCATATAAGACACCTAAGGAGGCTTGAGAGAATTGAAAAATTATATGGTAAAATTGATAAGATCATAGGATGTCAATTGGAAAATGATTTGATGAATCTTGATCTAGAATGTTTTGACCACATTAGATATTACACCTCCAAAATCAACCAACTAAGAACATAGCTAACTAATTGCAATATTAAAAAATATAATAATATACAATTGTTTTTTAATGTGTTATTTGTGCTTGATCCTGAGTATTTAGTGTTTGTTTCTAGTTTTCATAACCATCGACTTTCCATGGAAGCATCATATTTTGATCCTAAGCTTGTTGACATTGTAAATATTCTCAACCAAGAGGATTGTAAGTTAATTCACATAGATCTCATCAAATATTTTAAACCACAAGCATTGGTGGTGGCTAAGGAAAATGTATATAAAGAAATTAGGAATCCTAATAAGAAGAAAAGAAGAAAAAGACAAGGTGACCAAATAATTTGAATCCCCTCCCTCTAAAGGGGAATCATCTAAGAAGGAGAGATCTTTAAGTTACATTCATATTGTAAGAAATCAAAGCATGATGAACACTAATATTATTTAAAACAAATTTAGGAGTTGAATAATATTCGCAATAATAATAAAATCAATTTTCCTTCAAAAAATTTAGGAGGTCCATCTTCTTCTCTTCTTCTTATTCATTAAATTCATAAAGACATAAGGGGAAAGCACCTTTTGTTGTTGAATATTATGAGTTACAAAAGTGGTTACTCGATTCTAGATTCTCCTATCATATATGGCTTCATTAGAGAGCATGTTCTCTTCATTTCAACATTTTTCATCACCACATATATTGATGACTAACAAAACATATATTTTTGTGTTTGGGAAGGGACTTATTGACATAATGACAAAGCATTCAATGATGTTCATTTTGTACCTTTATTTTCAACCAATATCCTGTCTATCTATCAAATTACACATAGTGGAAGAAGAAAGAGTTTTAATCTCATGTAATGTTCTATTTTAGACTAACTTGGAAAGTTGGGACAATTACCTTAACTTCTACATCTTACTCTATCAAACGCTTTTCATAAGTATTTTGTTGTATCTAATATGATAATTTGAATAAGCAAAATGTAATATTACTGGGAGCGATCTGTTGTTGTTTAAGATTAATATTTAAATGCTTGCAACTTCATACTTTGACGCTAGTTCTGATTAGTCTTCTATTCATGTATTTGAGGTTCTGTTTATAATATTCCTGGTATATAGTTGATGTTACGATGACTGATTTCTCCTTCCTTGCGTGAGAATGTCTTTCTTTTATGATTGAATGTTGTATATCTTCCCATAGTATAAAGAGACGCCCCTCTTCATTCAGAAAATCACACCTCTTTCATGCTAGAATTAGACTGGAATTGGCATTATCTAATTCTGGATAATGGCAAATTCTATGTTTAGGTCCATGAATAAAAATGGAATTGGAATTACGAAATTCCTATTTTGCCCCAAAATGGGCATATCAATCTTCCACCTAAATAGGTGGAATTGGAATTTCGAATTCCAATTCCAATTTTTACAAAAGCAAATTTAATATCTCGTTGGATCCGTGACATGATAGGTGTGTATGTGTGTATATGTGTATATATACACAATGTGTGTATCTATACATACATGTGTGTATGTGTATACATGTAAGTATATACATATATATGTATATATACACAT
>MU227688.1:1376320-1387439 GCA_018584345.1 Thuja plicata | reverse complement strand
GTGTATGTATATACATATATGTGTGTATATGTGTATGTGTAAATATGTATATATACACAAATGTGTGTATATGTGTATATGTATGTGTAGACACACATGTGTATATATATGTGTATGTAAATATACACACATGTATATATACATGTATACATACACATATATGTGTGTATATATACACACATGTGTGCATGTGTGTATATATACACACATACACACTGTATTTAAAAAATTTAAGAAATAAACAATTAAAATTATTTATGCATCTTCTCAGTCATCTTCCGGGTGAACCAAACGGCTCCAACCCATATTCCAGAAATCATTTCCAGGATATGTATCTTCCAGAATTGTAGCATCTTCCAAATTTGACTGGAATTGGGTGCGGGACTTCTGCTTTTTCACGAAATCCACCGTTTGGGACTCTATGTTGCAAACCTGGTTTAGGCCCTAAAATGGGCGGCACCATCTTCCGAGTGAATAGGTGGAATTCAAAATGAAATCCGGGTTTTAGGAAATTATGAACCCAGTTTAATTTTGTCGTCAGGTCCGTGATCTTCAAAACACGAAGATGCAAAACCAGAATTTCAAAACCCGATTTTGTGATAATCAAGTTTTGAGTCAAATTCCAATTCCCCAAACAAACGGGGCCTTATAATTGACCATATCCAACATTTGGTATTCCAACACCCAAACGGACCCTACCCCTTCATAATTATTGGGAACTAGGCCACTTTGTTTCATTAAGAGCTGGTTTTAATCTTATAGTCATTATTATTGTATTTTTCAATATTTTAATCTTATAGTCATTATAGTAGAGATATTATTCTAGTTAGGGAAGTTGATCACCATTCTCGAGTCTACACCTTTTCACACTTTTCTCCTATTGCTTTGTCAACTAATTATGTATACACTATGACATCTAGTATGGACACTTTTGAGGAGATTTAATATGGTTATTGAAATTTGGGGGTTTTCATCTTCTAAGGTCATAAAGACGTGTTGATGTCCATCTCCTTCATCTACTATCAAAACTAATGACACTAGCATTGCTACAATTTTGGCCCCTTATGACTTAGTGCAAGTGGACACTCCTTATCTTTCAAATATGGCTTCATCAAATGATCATTTAATAAACATTACAAGTTTATTTGTGGGGTCATTTGGGAGACATTATTGATTGCATTCATCTTCTCTTTTATGGAGACCATCCTTCTTTAGTTCTTGTGAGGGAGCAGTTTGACCCTCTTGTTCATTCTCTACACGATCTTTCCTCGTAGTTTAACTTGAGTGTGGACACTTTTGAACAACATTTGAAGGAGGCCTCTTTGTCTTCAGAGGAGGTATCCTTGTCTTTGGATGATGTTCTACGTCTATTTTTAGGAGATATTGGATTGTCATCTTTACCAATATGGCCTAAAATTCCCAATTAAATGGTGGCAATTGTCAACATCAACTTTGACACATTTGAGAAGACAAGTAAAATAAATCATACTTCGTCCTCCTTCCCTCATCTTCATTTTGGAAATATAAATACATCCTCCATACCACCTTGGTTTTGCTTCTTCCTAAAGGCTAACAAGTAGAGGTATGGAATCATTATAGATGTGTAATCGCATTCAAACTAGGGTTTTCACTTGGGTTCAGTCTTCCATATTATTAAGTAGACTCTACACCTTTTTCTCTCTTTCCTAAGCTTGTTTTGAAAATGCTTCAGTGATATGGATGCCCTAGAATGTGAAATGAAAAGATATGTACTAAGATGATTACTTTCTAACTTTTGAAGTTTTTAAAATATCATGTTACACTTTTACTTTATGGTTTAAAAGTTGTTGGAAAGACAAGAAATTTTTTATATGTGCATTTTTGCATTTATTTACATATTGAACAATATTGCAATTTTCATTTCATGATCCTAGCAATTACATGTTACAAATGTACTTCTAGATCTCAAATAAATGATGACAGTCTAGTATTTGCCTTAAAATAAGAAAATTTTCTTTACTCTATATAGGGATGAATATGAGAATAACAGAAATATCCATGTTTGCATATTTCTTTTATACTTTTGAACTTAGACTATGGAATAATTAGATTTTTTCTTCCCTTTGCTTGATCTTCATGGCTTCTACCTCCTCTAATGTTTAACAATTAGTTACATTTAAAAATACCTTGGCAAAGTTTATTTTATCTCACAATGACACACGCTTTCCTAAGTTAACCCAAATAAGTGTGCATGAAATGATAAAAGAACAATACTCTTTAACCTTGCATATGCTTCTAAATTCATCATACAAATTTGGAGTTCTTTTACTGCACCAATTGAAGTGTGCCAAATATAACTCTTAAATCATGAATATCTAAAATGAATGTATTTAATGCTATTAAATACAAGGGCATAGCAACGCAATACATAAATTTGTATTTAGTTGGCGCTAGGCGAGAAGGTACAAGTAGGAATCAACTAAATTTGAATTTACAATATTGAGCATGGGGAAAATGAATTTGTGATTGTGAAGTTCTAGTTACATGAAATGGCTCAAATCATTGAACATGACAAGTTGATGAAGTATGTGAGGGCATAGATAACTTAAATAAAAAAGAAGAGATGAGTGTGCATAAATGTATAAACATATAAATAAGATAAATTTTAACCATATAAAAAATCTAAAACAAAAATAATCTATCTATACAAAAGTATACATATATAACTACAATGATATGCACATTTAACTATATCACTAAATATTTAATAGACCATATAGCTTATTTGTGATTCAAGCCTTTTAGAACCATTCACATACTTTCGATCCGTATAGACAATTGAAAATCTTTCTTAGAATTTGTGTTTAGTTTACCTTAGACAAGAAGATTCTAGATAGGAATCAACTAAATTTGAATTTAAAATTTTGATCATAAGAAGGATAAATTTACAATTGTGAAATTCTAGGTATATGAAACGACTCATGTCATTGTATGAAATATGTGAGAGCATAAATAAATAAGAAGAAGAAGAAAGAAAGAAAATTTATGAAAGAAATTTTTTGATCCTCTGTCCCCCAGATTAAGCCAGTTGATTATGGCTCTAACTTTAGCCCCTCTAGTCTTAGCATTCTGTAATTATTTGAGGGAGTCTCTACAAAGCATCACCCTGTCTAATAAACTTGGGTCAGAGGGGGTGCACTGGATTAGCATTTTAGACTGTTGTAGGGCTTCAACTAATCTGTATTCTTCCCCCTTAGCATCTTTAGTTCTTTTCTTGCCTACAACCTTGAGCATCTTTTGCCAAGATTCAGTAGTTTGGGTCCACCTAGTTACTTCAGATTCATGGTGAGCAATCTGATTATTATACCAAGCAATGATTTTGACTTCCGCCTGAACATCTTCATCCTTAAGAAGAGAGGAGTTTAGGGAAAAGCCTTGTTTCTTAATAGGAATATCTCTATGATCTAGGATCAGATGGATGCAAGAGAGTATAGGATGATGGTCAGAGAGTGTGAAGTAAAAAATACAATTGTCATCAGGAGGAGGGGGAAACTGAAGAACTATATGTTCATATAGAATCTGTCCAATCTAGAGTAGATCCTCTTATCCCCTCTCTGATAGTTGGACCATGTATACCACACACCTTTAGATTCACCCTTCTTTTCTGCTAGGGGGTCAAATAAATTCAGTTTGCTCATCATTTTGTTCCAATAGAGTAGCTCATTTCCTTTCCATTCAAATATTAATCCTCCTACTTTGTCTTGAGCCCTTTTTATCACATTGAAATCTCCTGCTAAGATCCAACGATTGTTATCAATATTTGTAATCCACTTCCAAATGTTAATCCTCTCATTATGTTCATTAGGGGCATAAATTAAGCAAGCTCCAGATTCAGAATCATCAACCTTGAATTTGACCCACACTGCCCTATTGCAGGGAGAAAATCCACACTTTTGGACAACCTTCCTCCATTCTGGACCTATCATAATAGAGGTCCCACCTTTACCCCTTAGGTGTTTAGTCTAATAGAATATTGTATCTTTCCAAATGCATTTTAGGGCAATATCAAGAGAAAATCCAACTGCCTTCACCTCTTGAAGCATAAGTATATCCAAATTCTTATGCAAATTTAGAAGTCTCTTAACCACATATTTCCTGTCAGGGGAACAAGCTAAAATAACTTGTATCAGGGAACAAGACAAAACTATCACATCCCATGAGGAAATTGTGGAGACCTTCTCAAAGTTAGGAACTTGTTTGCTTCAAAAGATAATGGGACCCCCATGGAGACTGCTAGACAAAAGATAAGAGGAATCATCCCTAAGAAGGTGACAGAGGAAGATGCAATAATGATAGATAGAGAGCTTTCAGAGGATGCAATCAAAAACTCCATTTTAAACATGGCCAATGATAAGGCCCTGGACCTGATGGAATTTCAGTTGAATTTTTTAAAACCAATATAGGTTGGATTTGTAGAAACCTACTCAGTATTTACAATGAGGCCATTTCATCAGGAACTCTAGGTATAACTATCAATGTTGACCTTATTAAATTGATTCCTAAAGAAGGAGACAAACTTCTTATTAAGAACTGGAGGCCCATTACCCTCCTTAATGTTGGGTATAAGATCCTTGCAAAAGCCCTGGCCCTTAGAATTGAAAGTGTACTTCCTAAGGTGGTTAACAAGATTTGTAAATGGGAGATGCATCCTAGAAAAACTTATAACCTGCTGGGAATCTTTGGATTGGGCCAAAGTATCTGGGCAACAAGGTGCTATGTTGCTTATTGATTATGAGAAAGCATATGATCAAATTGAGTGGAAATATATCCTAATGATGTTGGAAGCACTAGGATTCCTGCATCACTTTTGCAAGATGGTTTCTACTCTTCTCCAAGGAGCCAGGGCGGTAGTGGAAGTAAATGGAGTAAGATCAAAAAATTTTGAACTGTCTAGGTCCATCAAGAAAGGATGCCCCATTTCCCCTCCCTCTTTGTCATTTCTGCAGACTCCCTCCATTCCCTCCTAAGGGATGATTCTATATCCCCAAAAGTGAAGGGAATCCTCCTCCCCAATAAACAAGAGGTCTCTAACATTCAATTTGTTGATGACACCTCCATCCTCATGTATCTTGATGAAAAAACATGGACTGCCTCATGACCAAACTAGATTAATTATGTTTAGCCTCTGGTAGTAAAATATCCTTATCCAAGTCTATTATGCTGGGATGGGACCACAATCCCCCAAGTTGGTGGGGCAAGTTTGGATTTGAATGGGGAGACCCTGGCCATATTGTCAGATATCTGGGTATTCCATTTGCATTCAACCCCAATAATAATGAAATGTGGAGTTGGGTCACGGAAAGGATTGTGAAAAATTTGAACAAATGGGACAGTAATCTCCTCTCATTTCCTGGCAAATCCCAAGTATGTCAGAAAATTATTTCTTCCTATCCAATATGTTTCTCCTCTGTTTGGTTGTTTAAGCAACACCAATTCAAATTTATCCTGAAATATATTAGAGACTTCCTCTGGTTTGATGGTAGAGGCAACAAAAAGATGCATGCAACATCATGGGAATGGTGTACCAGAGAGAAAATTTGGGGTGGTCTTGGTCTTAAAGATCTTAGAACTCAAGGTATTGCCTTAGCTATTAAATGGATTGCAAAAGAAACCACATGGGAGGAGCCTTGGAAATTCTTGATTAGGAATAATTTAAATCAAGCTCATCCTAGAAAATATAACGCTTGGACTAACCTCTGCTACACTGATCTTCTTACAATTGAAGCCAATTTGGTAGTACATGGTTCAAATGTCTTCAAAACCATTTGGAAGAGTTGGAAATTTGTGAAATAATTTCTCTATAATACTAGCCCAACTAAAGGTAATAGAATAATTTGTGGAAAGAAGTCAATATGGTGAAATCTCAAACATGGTAGTAAACCCTTGGCATTACTTCAAGGTTGTTCAACAAAAAAGTGGTCTGAGAAAGGTATTAATACCTTCCATGATGTATTACAATAGGGAAAATTAATTCCATGGGAGAAAATTGAAGCAGAGTTGAATATTCCCAAATCCCAATGGAGAACATACTCCCTCCTCTCAGCTTCCCTCGGTAGTTTGGGATCCTTTAGTGGTTGTTGCCCCCCAATCCGTTGCTCCTATTGGTAATATTTCCTATTTGGAATATGCCTTGTTAAATTTTGAAGTCTCCTGTCATTCATGTTATCCAAAGGTTTAAAATCATGGTTAAAACTATTCTCATGCCTCTGCAAATTTTTTTATAGCCCTCAACCTAGTTGGAAATGCTCAAAACCCCTTGTTTCATGTCTCCTAGTGTAAATTTGGTCATAAAAACCCTAAGCATTGAAATATCTTCTAATTTCGTGTTACTTTTTCACTTAAATCATGTCTCAAATGGGTTCGTTTTAAAGTGGTCATGTTTATTAAAGTTGTCGGTCCTAAAACCGTGGTCTTACATTATTCCCTAAGTCCAAAGTCTGCTGAGGTTTTAAGAAAATTCATTATCTGTCAAGCAAGTTTGTTTTAATCAGATAACCCGCTTAATGGCTTAATCCCAAACTGATCGACATCTATCATCTAAGTCATTAAGCTGTGACGCCATGTGTCCTTGGTGGGTCTGATGGCCATAAAGGTTCTCAATTAATCAGTGAACAGATCCTGAAAGAATCAACGGTAGACTTAATCGTTTAGTCCCAAGATGCATGACATCTATCATGTAAGCGATTAAGCGGTGTCAATGCATGTCAAAGGAAGTAATGTGGGTCCTGTCACAGGTAGCATGAAAGAGATTAAAGTTCAGAAAGATCTAATGGTTTGCGTAATCGCTTAAAGGAAAGATGCACAACATCTATCATGTAAGAGATTAAGCAGTGTTGACATGTGGCAGTTAATGGACCCGATTATTCTAAGCAAATAATGATTAAAGTACAAACAACTTGTTTCTGATCCAATGGATGACTTAATGGCTTATCGTGAGGATGCGCGAGATCTAATGTCTAAGCCATTAAGCGGTGTTGACGCGTGTCTAGAGATGACGTGTAATCCACTAAAGGTAAAGCTGACCTTAGGATAAAAGTTGGAGAAGTTTGAGAAGATCTAACGGCCCACTTAATGGCTTAAAGAGAAACCAATCGAGATCTAATGGATAAGCCATTAATCTATGATGCCATGTGTCCTAGTGGGTCCAGCTGAGGTCGTAAAGATAGGATTAAAGGAAAAACACCTACAAAAAATATTGACGGTCGGCTTAATCGCTTGAAGGTAAAGTGCTCGAGATATAATGGATAAGTGATTAAGTCATGATGACACGTGGCCCAAGTGATGATGTTGCAGCCGTAATGAGTAAACTCAAGGTGAGATAATTTCCAGACAGGTTAAGATGAATCTAACGGTAGACTTAATTGCTTAAGGAGAAGAAGCACGACATCTATCATGCAAGCGATTAAGTCGTGCTGACATGTGTCCCAAATGAATAGTTGTTTTTTGGAATAGAACAGGATCATCAGATGAAGAAGATGCTGCTTGAAATCTACTACCCAAATTCAAAGTTACTAAAATGAGTTTCAGTGAGCCGTTAAGCTGCAAATTTGAAGCAGGCAAATTGATTGCAGAACGTGTGGCCACTTCAGTTCAATTCAATACAAAAGTCTGATTTGATTGAAGTAGTATAATTCATCATTTAATCTTGAAGTCGCCATAATTTACCAAAGTCGTTCAAGCGAAGAACAAAAATGCAGCGATATTCAGCTCCTTGCGACAGAATTGCAGAACGGGTAAGTCTTCTCTGATACAGTAAAATTTAGACTTTTAGTAAAGATTTGAAATTTGAAAAGCTTTTAGAATTATTGTTCAAATCTGAATATTATCTTTGTAAAGCCCTAGATTCAAGAATGGCCCCTAGGATTGAACTCTCTAGAGAGGTAGATTACCAGAAGAGAAATGTTAGAGAGGATCTTCTGCAACAATTCAAAGGGTCCACGGGTGATGCAACCTAGGTTAAGAGAATTGTCCCAACACATCCCCGCTTTAGAATAGGAGAGGGTTTATATGACTCATGCACGTGGGCAAAGGATGTTAAAACTAGTATAAATGTTCTAAGTCTGTTTAGAACTGCATACAGCCAAAGAAACACTCCTACCCCAGATTTTAATATATGGGACTTAGATTTGGTAAAGTTGATAGTACCCAGGGTGTTCATGGATATAGATTTGTTCACCTTGATAGCCAAAACTTATGACAGAGTATCCAGGGTTGTGAGCGACACACATGGAAACATGTTGTTGACTATCACAGCTGATGAGATAAGGAGAATTTTCAGATTAAGTGACTCCTTAGTGAAAATGGATGATATTGACTTCGATTATTTTAAGGAAGTATACCAAACCCAGAGGGAATATTATAGGAATGGGGCCCTGAAAGGATACTTTAACAAGATAGGGGACTTGATTGTAGTAGGGTCCAACACACCAGAGCCATTCAAGTTGGATTATTTCAATGGTAAGGCAAAGAAAATGTATAGTTCCCTATGCCTAGTTTTAGGAGAGGATGAAGAAAAAATAATACCTGTTCATATGATGTTCATGATGGTTCAGATTCTACATCCCCACTTGTTAGTAGTTTTTGAATATGCTTCTTACATTGCTCAACAAATGCATGGAGTTCTAATAGGTATCCAAGATAGTAACATACTCAAACCAATGGGGTGGTATTCACTTATGATGCACATGTTTCTGTTCAACAGTGCTGACTTCTTTGAGGAGGAGATGGACCTAACTAAGTTCCAAGATGATGAGGATTTGCCTGTTCAAATGTGGAGTGTTGATCTATCGTGGGATAGAAAAGAAGCCAGTTATGTATACTTTGACACGGTCTTTGCCGCTAGGCTTAAGTCATTGTTATGCAGACAAAATGCAAGGATCCATATAGATATGATGAAATTATTGAGACCTATGGAGTTTTCCCTAGAGTTGAAAATTGCCCACAATTGGGGAGATATGATTTTATACCATGTTTCTATAGTGATAAGGGTTTATGGATTTAGGGGAACCCCCAATGTTCAAACCCTACAGAGTGCCTTTAAAGATTGGAATTGTAGAGATTATGAGATAATTAGGTGGATTACAAGAAGAAGCCCCAACAGACAAAATGAAGGGAAGTATCTTCCCTACCCCTACAAGAGCCCATCATTTCATCATCATAAAACATGGGTGGACACAGTTTGATCAATATTTTGAGCCCTACCATCTAGAAAAATATGTATCCAGGTGTGTAGACAATGAAGGCTTCATAATGGGCATGTTTAGAAAGAGAACCAAGTGCTTGACATTAGAGCACTAATTTAATTTCCCCGAGGATATTGTTAGAAATGTTTTTGATCTGAGTGACCAGGAGGCCAGGAAAGAAAAGTGGCTCGTGTATAAGAAGTCTTTGGACTTTGTCCACAATTTTGATAGATCCTATGATCCTTTGAAGGAATTTTTACCCTAGGCTAGAAAGATTGAGTCCCTGATGACATTATTTGAAGGTATTAGTAGGCTCTCGGTGAGAAGAAACAAAAAATAATGGAAGCTAAGCCAAAAAAGGCTAAGGCCATCCTAAGCAAATTTTCACAAGGAAGGATAATCCCACCTGAGAATTATGTGGTATACAAAAGGAGAGGGTACAGTACTATCATGCCCAAGATTGATAAATCTTTTGATCAGAGAGGAACCTCCTACAACAATATGGTGAAAATGCACAAAATAATAGAATATAGAGCAATAGTAGAACTCAGAGTGAATCTATTGATCGCGGGCCACTTCGAGGGGGTAACCTCCTTTGAGCAAGCTCAATACAATAAATTCATCGGTACCCATCAAAGGCCTTAACATACACTTATATACTAAATACAATCTAGAAAAGTAATACTACCTATGCATGTGGGATAATAAAATATACTCACGAGATGACTTACAAAGCATATGCATCCAACAACACTACACTAACAAAATAAACAAAAGGAACACATAGGTTCCTAACATCCCCTCTCTCTTAGAAAAAAGCTTTGTCCTCAAAGCTTAAGGTGTGGAAATTATTGCTGAATATGAAGGGGTTCCCATGTAGCATCCTCTGGTTGCATTTTGTGCCACTGAATCAAGACCTCAAAGATGGAGCGAGAGCAAATCTTACGAGTGCGTTGGTCAAGGATTGCCTCAGGCTCCAGGATAATGGATCCTTCCTTATCCATTTCAGGGAGATCAGTTTGTGCTTTGATGTTGGTACCAAGAACTTGCTTGAGACAAGAAACATGAAATACTGGATGAATGCGGGAAGAAGGAGGAAGTTCCAGTTTATAAGCAACTGAACCAATCTTCTGCAAAACCTTATATGGCCCATAAAATTTTGGGGCCAGCTTATGACACCCTATAAGCTTCAGGGAGGATTGCTTGTATGGTTGTAGATGAAGAAAAACCATATTCCCAACTTGAAATGAGCACTCAGAATGATGTTGATCTACCTGCTATTTCATTCGATTGCGGGCCATGTGAAGATTATCCTGTAAGGTGCGAAGAATCTGATCCTTGGTGCGGAGAACTATGTCAACTTCCTGGACTGGTGAGCTACTGGGAGTGTAGGGAAGGAGCACTGGAGGTGCCTGACCATAGACTGCTTGATATGGAGTCATTTTAGAGGCAGTGTGGTAAGAGGTATTGTACCACCATTCAGCTAAAGGAAGCCACTTGGCCTGTTAGGGATTTTTTCTTGTATGAATCACAATGCTTGAAATGTCTATATGAATCCTGTGCCTATACTTCTGATTCAGAGACAAGAAAAGCCTAATTGCTAAGGACTGGATAAGGTCCTTCCTCGTTTTTGAGTTCCACAACTACTCAGGTAGGTTTTACCTTTAATGATGGATGTTAACACAGTATTTGTTGATGTGGACACTGATTTGTCATGTATTTCTATTGAACAAGCTCATAAAATACCTTGTAAATGATCAAGCATAATCAGATACAGGATTTAACCATACAAATCATAATCTTAAATATGACATAAAACCAGTGAGACAAGGATTTCAATCCTTCTTCCTTTTCTTGATAGGAGGGACAACCTAAGTGATTCTCTCTTCAAGGAATCA
>MU227688.1:1360113-1372281 GCA_018584345.1 Thuja plicata | reverse complement strand
GTGCATTTCATCGATTATATGCTGGATATAATCATAGCTTGTGTTGGAATGAATCTCCTGTAGGTCCAAGACCATCATCAAGATGCCATGACCTATTCTCTCGGCATCTCCATCTATTCCTAATACTCTGCAAAGAGCATAGGCATTGTACTTGATATAGAAGAACAGGTCCTTGTAAAAATATGGGTAGGCTCCAGTCTGAGGACCTATATGATCTCTTGTTTCCTGTGGCATATGCTTCTTTAATAAGCCTCTAGCAACACTAGGCTTATTGGTATATCTTTTCTCTTGCTTCTTCATGTTAATTTTGGTTGACATGGTGCTAAACAGGCCAAATGCTTGCATGAATGAATTTCTATTTAACACAAGCAAATTAGTACCATCATCTCTCTTGATGGTCTTTGTTAATACATCGTAGTGGTTAGCCAATTCTAGAAATAGGTCAACATCAAGGAAAACTTCAGGTACTAATAACCTACCCAGTCCAGATATCCAAGGGTTTGACACAGGGATAGGCTTATCAGAATTCTTGTAAAAATAAGTAAACAGAGAATAACCTGTTGTTCCTGGGGTTACAGCATCTCTGATGTCCTTGAAGTCATCTTTGAAAACACCAGCGTCAATCTTCCTATTCTGAGTGGACCTTGGCAGCAGCTGCAGAAATTCATCTGAGAAACTAGGTTTTCCTTTTGGATCATCTCCACTGCCTCCACTAGTAGACGCCATGCTCATAGCAGTACTCATATTTGCTAGCTCTTAAATCTCTGTTTGATATTGAAACAAATCTAAGCACAATTCTCTGTATCACTTAGAAATTTCAATCTCCTTAGAATACTGCTACAACTCTGAATATCACCTTTTGCTCTAAAATAATAACTTTGCTCTGAAATCTCAAAATATGGCGAACATGAATGAATGCACACTCCCCTGTTTATAGTCATAAGATTCAGAGTACATGGCTCAAAGTTCAGGAACGTCAGTTCTGCCATTAAGTTTACATGCCGTGAAACGTTTAAAAAACCTAGCCGTAGTTGAGCGAGGTGACAGGAAATCAAATTCAAATCATGAGAATTTTGGCGCAATCAAAAAATGGTTAAGACAGCTAACATGGCACTCTGTGATTCGTCCTCTGTCATACATCTCAGCTACCTTTTATACACAGTAATCAATAATTCTTTTATCTGATTGGCCGCCGGCTTGATCTCCTCTGTCACGTCCTCCACTTGGCGCCGCTTTACAGATCCTGTTATCAGGCGACCTTGCGACCTCATAAAGTCTCTTTTTCACAAGCACATTCCTTTAACCATGGTTTACTCTTCAGACTTGGCGACAGACCGTTACATTTAACATTTCATGATAATCGCCAAGTCGCTTGATCTTCATTTCTCTTCTCAAGACTTCACGACAACCCTTTGGTCGCTGAGTTGGGTGATCCACTTAATATAATATTTTACTGAAAAAGTACCCTTTCTCTGTTTTCAGCGACTTCGCGACATACCTTAATCACTTAGTCGGAAGGACTTTTTCCCTGGGGCACTTTTATCACCAGACTTAGCGACCACCGTCAGATCTTTTCATCTTTGCATCGCACGGCTGTCTTTTAATCGCTTTACAATTTCACATACCCTTAAAATATCATGAGACTTCACGACCGAGGGTATAATGACTTAGTCTCCTTATCTCTTGATCCCATTCCTTTATCAAGCGATCACCCGACTACCACTAGCTTTCTGACAGATGTCACCTATTCTTTCGTCCGCTTTATGCTTTTTGAAACCTGAGTCACTTTTCTGATCCGGCGACATCCCGACTGAAGGAAAATACTTAACACAAAACTGTTAGTCGCATGGTCGTGACTGTTATCTTTTAACCGTCTTATAATCACCAGACCACGCGACTGAAGAGTAGCCTTAACTGTTTGAATGTTCTGATCCAGCGACCATGCGACATGAAGGAGGCGCAAGGTCGGGAGACATTTCTTTGACCTTCAAAATCTTCTTGCGATCACCCGACTGAGGTGGGTCCCGTCCCTTTTAAAAGCTTATAACATGAGTATCAAGCGACAACCCGACCAAAGGAAGATCGCAAAGTCTCGAGACACTAAGAGAATATTCATTTTCTTATCAAGACTAAGCGACATAAAGGGAAAGCAAAGTCGGGAGATCATTTGGAATATTCATTCCTGTTAAAGCGATCAAGCGACCTGACTTAACCTTTTATATAGAACATGCCTTAAGTGACTGAAAAAGGTAACGAGGAAAAAGAAAGACATGGCTAAGGGTTTAAAATGCATCGTTTAATACTTGGGTGCTAGGGTTTTTGCAGGGTTTATCAGGATTTGGCAAGGAATTAGCATGAAAACCTGAAAATTTTCAGAGAACAGGGCAAGGAACAGGGCAAAACAGCAAAAACACAAAATACAACCAACATGGCCCACTGTTGTTGTTGTTCAGAAGTGAAGCAGCGAAGATAAGTTTCCAAGCATTTGTTGATAATTTTGGTCTGACCATCGGTTTGTGGGTGATAGCCCAAACTCATCTTCAGTTTGGTGCTAGTTTGCTGAAACAACTCAGTCCAAAAATGACTGGTAAAAGTTGCATCACGATCTAAGACAATGGAAGAAGGGAGGCCATGAAGATGGAAGATCTTGTCCATGAAGATTTGTGCAACTGAGGAGGCAGTATAGGGGTGGCTGAGGGCACAAAAATGACTATATTTAGAGAGACAATCAACCACAACCAAGATCATTATCTTGCCCCTTGATTTAAGAAGCCCTTCAATGAAATCCATAGAAATATCAGTCCAAATCTGTGTAGGGATGGGCAAGGGTTCTAGCAAGCCAGGAAGGAGGGTCGTTTCACCCTTGTGGCGTTGGCAGGTATCACATTCAGCCACCATTTTTTGAATCATCTATTTCATTCCTTTCCAAAAGAATTTTTGCCTTGCCCTCTCATAAGTTTTGAGGAATCCCGAGTGCCCTGCCAAAGGAGAAGCATGGAGTTCATAAAAAATAGCCTGTTGCAGATCTGGATTCTGAGGAAGCACTAGACGGCCCTTGTATCAGAGAGAAGCACCATCCCAAGAGTAATGTGGTACAACAGAAGGATTATTGGCCAGCTAGTGAATGATTTGAGATAAGGAAGAGTCACTGACATAGCCCTGCTGAACAGATGCTAACCAATTGGGAATTGGCATAGAAATAGCTGAAAGGGAAGCTTGATCATCAAATGTGCCAGAAAGAGCATCTACCACAATATTGTCCTTACCCTTCTTGTAGGTGATCTCATAATCATACCCCATGAGTTTGCTAACCCATTTATGTTGTGTAGGGGAGGATACGCGTTGTTCCAGGAAGTATTTTAGACTTTGGTGATCGGTCTTGATGCAAAAATGACACCCTAGGAGGTATGGCCGCCACTTCTGTACAACATGCAAAATAGCCATCATTTCTTTTTCATAAGTAGATAGGGCTAGATTCTTACCAGAAAGGGCTTTTCTAGTGAATGTAATAGGATGGTCATCTTGAAGGAGAACAGCACCCAGTCCATTGCTGCAAGCATCACTCTCAATAGTGAAGGGCTTGGAAAAATCTGGCATAGCGGGAACAGGTGTACTGCACATAGCTTGTTTCAGTTGTTCAAATGTATTCTCAGCAACATGGGTCCAGGTAAAAGCATCCTTTTTTAACATAGTTGTCAATGGTGCTGCAATCTTCTCGTAATTCTTGACAAACTTGCGGTAATATCTAGTCAGCCCCAAAAAACCCTGAAGGCTTGAGAGTTTTAGGATGCAGCCAATTTTTCATGGCATCTATTTTTGTAGGATCCACCCGAACCCCTTGGTGTACAATAATATGCTCGAGATACTCCACTTCCTCCTAGACAAACACACATTTAGATTGTTTTTCACAGAGTTGATGATCAGAGAGAAGTTGCATTACAAGCTCCAGATGATGGAGATGCTCAGCCCAGGTTTTTCTATATATGAGGATATCATCGAAGAAGACCAGAATGAATTTCTGGAGGTATGGCTGAAATATTTTATTCATCACTGCCTGAAATGTTGAAGGAGCATTAGTGAGGCCAAAGGGCATGACTAACAATTCATAGTGACCATCATGTGTGCGGAAGGCTATTTTAGGTATATCCTCCTCATTAACCTGAATTTGATGATACCCAGAACGAAGATCCAACTTGGAGAAAAAATGAGCGCCACGAAGCTCATCAAGAAGTTCATCAACAACCGAAATGGGAAACTTATCCTTTATGGTGAGATGATTAAGTGCTCAAAAATCAATGCAGAGTCGCCATGACCCATCTTTTTTGTGAACAAACAGATCTGGAGAAGAAAAGGAACTGGTACTAGGGCAAATAATACCTTGCTTCAGTAAGTCACGAACAAACATCTCAATTTTGGTCTTCTGATGAAATGGGTAGCGGTAGGGCCTGATGTTGGGTGGAACACTGCCAGGAAGGAGTTGAATATGATGGTCCTCTAGGCGAGAAGGGGGCAATCCCACAGGTTCAGCAAATACACCTGAATACTTATCCAAAATTTGTTGTAGATCTACAGGAGTACTAGAGACCGCTGATGGCTGCATCTGAATGGAATGGAGCTAAGCGATGACACCATGTGAATTCTTCTTAAGAATTTTTTCCATACGATGTGAACTGATGATGCTAAGAGACCTTGACTATAAGCCTTTCAAAGTGTGTTGTTGCCCATTGGTTGAAAACTGCATCCAAAGTGTAGCAAAATCCAATAGAATGGGGCCAAGAGTGCATAACCATTGGGCACCCAAAACCACATCACATCCACCTAAGGGCAAGGAAAACATGTCAGAGCGCAGGTTATAATCTCCAATAGATAGACGCACATTGTGACATTTCCCTTTGCAAGGTAAAGTGCCCCCATTGGCAATCATGACTTCAAAGCTAGAGCAGGGATGGACAAAGCAATCAGCCTATTTGGCTATTCGGGGGTCTATGAAGTTATGAGTGCTACAAGAATCAATGAGTATAGTAAGAGGGATCTTCTTGAAGAAACCCTGGACCCACATGGTTTGTGGAGTAGTGACTCCTGCCAAAGCATGGATAGATATCTTTGGTTGAGCTTCTGGTGAAGGAGGTTCAGGCTGTGGAGGCTCAACCTCATCATCCACTATTTCGTGAGCATCTACATATTCTTCTAGTTCAGGTGGAGAATCCACATCCAAGAGATAGATCTTTTGTTGAATACATCTATGGCCTCGTGACCATTTCTCATCACAATTATAACAAAGCCCTTTTTCTCACCTGGCCCACATCTCTATTTCAGACAAGTGCTTGATAGGAGTAGTTCTGGGAGCTAGCGTGACTTGAAGGTTGTGAGAACCCGTATTTCTGAATGGAACAAAATTGGATCTGGAACATTGTAAAGCACTAATCTTGTCCTCCGCTAACTTAGCCAACCCAAGGGCTTCCATCATTGTAGTGGGTCAGAACATTTTTACTTTAGATCGAAGTGCATCCTTCATACCACTGACAAAACAACTACGCAAGAATTCATCAAACAATCCCTTTGTGTGATTAGCTAATTTTTCAAACTCTGTCTGGTATTCTCTTACAGTGCTTGTTTGGCACAGTTTAGTGAGTGCTCCTGTGAAGTCATCAAATGCACTAGGGCCAAAGTGCTCAAAAAGGAGTATGCACAATTTTGTCCATGTTGGGTCTACATTAGCCTTGATGTACCAATGGAGCCATTGAAGAGCTTCATGCTCCAAAAGAAAAGATGCAAGCGGAACTTTTTTGTTATACAAAGTATTATGAAAGCTAAAATACTGCTCTACCCTATAAATCCATACAGTCGGATCAGCACCATCGAAGTGAGGAAAATCAAACTTCGGTCCATGAAAATTGCCAGAAGAGAACCCAACGTCTCCAAAATGGTTTCGGTTCATGGCTGAATGCTGAAGAGTGAGACCAAGAAATTTGTCATCCAGATCTTGAAGTTTGGTATTGAGGATGCAAGTTCCTCCATGATTTTTGCTCTTGTACATGTAACAACCATAAAGAAAAATTTGGAATTGAACCTTGTGTTCTAGTTTGGTGGCGATTGGATGAGAAGCAAAAAAGATAGGGCAAACCCTAAAATTAGATAAATGAGCGATTTAGGGCTTCGATATGTAGAATTTGGGGTAGCGTCGTCAAGGAAGGAAGTATGCGGAATGGTATTTCAGGGGTTCTAAGGAACTTTGAGAGGAAATGGGAAGAAAGCAAGGAAGCTATGGAAAAAATGAAAAAAAATTTACTTTTTTATTTTGACACAATTGACTCAGGGAAAATCACTCAAATAATGAATAACTGAAAAGAAGTATTGCAATAAAAAGAAATACTGGAATTGAAAGGAACCTGAAGGCCATGACAGAAAAAAAATTTGACTTAATTTCCACCCAGGGAGCCCAAGAAAGTGCTCTGATACCAGATGAGAGGAACCTCCTACAATAATATGGTGAAAATGCATGAAATAACATAATATAGAGCAATAGTAGAACTTAGAGTGAATCTATTGATCGCAAACCACTTCGAGGGGGTAACCTCCTTTGAGCAAGCTCAATACAATAAATTCATCGGTAACCATCAAAGACCTCAACATACACTTATATACTAAGTACAATCTAGAAAAGTAATACTACCTATGCATGTGGGATAATAAAATATACTCACGGGACAACTTACAAAGCATATGCGTCCAACAACAATACACTAACGAAATAAACAGAAGGAACACACAGGTTCCTAACAGATTGAGTCCCTGATGACATTATTTGAAGGTATTATGCAGGCTCTTGGTGAGAAGAAACAAAAAATAATGGAATCTAAGACAAAAAAGGCTAAGGCCATCCTAAGCAAAATTTCACAAGGAAGGATAATCCCACCTAGGAATTATGTGGTATACAAAAGGAGAGGGTACAGTACTATCATGCCCAAGATTGATAAATATTTTGATCAGAAAGGAAAGAGGCCAGTAGATGCTAGTGCCCAAAAGATGCCCTCTCCCAAGAAACAAAAGGTGGAGGGAAAAAATCAAGAGAGTGAGTTATACTCTCCTTCCTAGTCCCCTTTACATATGGATGACCAAGCCATTGCTGAGCAATTGGTTCAAATGGGAAACATAGGGCAAGTCTTTGTCACTACACAAGAGCTACAAGAAGGAGTGCCAGAGGCACCTAGGCATACAACTGTTGATCTCACAGTGGTAGAATTTGTAGGAAAAGAGCTGGACCCTGTAACCAAACAAGCCAGTGAAGAATTTCTTTCAGATGACAATTTTGTTAAGGATAGGGCCTTTATTCAGTTTCTATGGAGAACTCATATTTATGAGCTCAAAGATAAGTGCTAGAGGTTGCAAGAAGGCCAACCTAATAAAACCAAGGATGATATTGAAAAAGAGGTCAAGCAAGAGTTAATGACCAAATATGACAAAATCATTCATGAAGAGGGCAGGGAGTTGGTAAAGAAGAAAGGAGTCCTTATCCTACCCCAGTGGGATTTGGCTAATGCCATAGTTTTTCATGTTGTTAGGAAGGAAACCAAACCATTGAGCACTACTGGAGCATCAATTGGTGCCCAGCTTAGTGAAGATCATGCAACTTTGGCAATATGGTCCCTGGAGAGGAAGGATAAAAGAAGAGCGAAAGAAGATGATCAAACTGAGGATACATGTAGCCTCATTATCAAAAGATTTTTTGATACCTTAGGTATTGAGGGAGCTAACCTTTCTTTTCAAACTGCCAATTTGAGTCTGAAGGTAGCTGAAAAGGAGAAAGATGCTTTTGATAGCCTGAACCAAAAATATGAATTTGTTCTGAAAGCATATAATGATGAAAGGGTTAAATCCCTACATAAGGATGAGAGAATAGCATTCTAGAGGGGAGGCAAACAGTACAAATAATGCCTCAAAAGAGGATTGCACAAGGTCCCCAACAGCCTTCCTCATCAAGTCCCATCATCACTTACCCTCCTTCCCCTGCACCATCTACTTCTACTACATTAGAAGAGCTAGAACAGGAAAAGGCAATGTTGAAAGCTGCAAGAGAAGAACTAGAAAGGCAAAAGAAAGAATGGGTAGAGCAGTCTGCGGCCTTCAGAGAAGCAGAAGCATGGGTAAAGCAAAGGTATGCAGATAAAATACACAGTTCTCTTATGCATTGTACTCATGAAGTAGTACCCACTGCTATATATGCTAAAGGTAAGAAGATTATCAATATTATGAATGAATATCATGAAAACAAAGACAATCTGGATCAGTTGGTGAGAAAATGGAAAGGGAAAATAGAGGAATTAAAATTCTTTCACACCTCTTGCAAGAAAAGTAATGATGTTGACATAGTCCTGACTAGCACCCACAAATGTGTCAAATTAATTTTGGATATGGATATCAGGAGAGACATTGTTATGAGAAAGGTGTTGACTTTGAAAAGTGAATATTCATAGGATAAATATGAAATGTTCCCAAACCTCTTTAGGAAGAATGGAAACATCAAAGATGAGGGGTTGTGGAACCAACAAATGAATGAAGCATTAGCAGTTAGAACTAATAGTATATTAACTTTGGAGAGTACACTACTTGTTGCTCAAACCATTGATATAGTGGGCAAGGCCAGGTCATTTTTTGCATTCTGGACAGATGTGATTGAAAAGACACATGTCACTTGGAAGGAGTTCGACAACAGAAAAATATGAGATCCTTGGTTTCATTTGGCCAAGTGATGAAGTGTACACTTCCTGGAAGGACATGTACACAATAATTGATCCGAGTGAAGGTGAAGATATGTAGGTGGATGATGAAGCCCAATAAAAGGGTTGATGCAGTTGAAGATGGAGATTACACATCACTAGCATCAGAGGCAATGAGTTCTAGATGGAAGATCCCCAACAAGTACAAGGCAAATGTAATCACCATGCGGTCATAGGACAAAGAATTTGTTAGAATATCTTGTAACAAAAGTGGTTCTTCTATCCACTTGTCATTTTGTCCTATTGTATTCTTGAACTTTATCTTTTAGCCTAGTCATCTGAAGCTTGTTTCATCCTTGATCTTTAAGGATCCCAAGATGACTAGTACTAGCTATAAATAGTAAGTTGTAACATATTGTAAAGGATGGTAAAAATAAGAGTGCGAAGCAGACTTCTGAATGGTGTCCAAGCTTTAGTTTTGAATCAATTTGAATGTATTGAGATCGGGATTTTATTAATGAAATACAATGGAATCTCCATTTTGATACCAATGATGTCTTTTTGCATTTACAGTTAGCTCTTGTATGTTTAATTTATAAGGCATCTTAAATGTACTGGTTATAAGGTACTTGTGTCATTATTTGTAAGTTGCTTTCAAGGAGGGTTTAAACCTTGCAAATAATTACAGAGGGTTAGGGTTTATGTAGGAAATTGATACATGGCTATGAGGGTGAGAAGATAGTCTGTAAGGCATTCTATCTAAGGTTTTATTTGTATTCCAATTAATTATCTCTAGTGTATGTATGTTTTATTTTGACTCTATAGCCCAGGATTAGGCATTGGTCAATTTCTGATAAGTGGTTGTTATCATTAATCAAATATTAATCAATTTTTATATTTCTGTTATCTAAACTACATGTCTAGATAATTGTATTGAGTACAATTCATCTTAGTGATTCCTTAAAGAGAGAATCAATAGGTTAGCCTTCCTAAGCCAATTGGCTTAAAAGGAAGAAGGATCCTGAATCCTTAATCTACTTTCAAACTTGCTGAAGAATAGTAGTCTGTTGAAGGTGAACCCGCCTGGGTATGTGGAGCCCAAAGTGTAGAAGGATTTTCATCCTTGTTAATTAGCCTTTTCCCTGTGAGAATCTGAATTGGGAACTAAAGAGGGTAGCATTCATTGCTATATATTGATTCTGCAAGAAAGAGAGCTAACAAATTGGCGACTCCGGTGGGGATCTTAGTAATGTTCTAAGAGTCATGTTCATGAAATAGTTTGTCCTTGCAATATTGAGAATTAGTCTGCTTTTCCTCATAGTCATAAAGGAAAGTCTATTTTGTTTATCTATCATCGCACACTGTTTGAAGGTTTTGATCCTGAAAATGATATGAATCCTGTCTCAGATAGAGTGATTGGTGACTACAAAATCTCTGGTTGAATACAGTGCATGTTCCTCAAAGAAAGTTAGTGTGTTGATTTGCAGTAATATGAATAGTGAAGGAACATTTTCTTAAGATTTCCAGGTGAGTAATTAGCAAGAAACTTTGTTTTTAAGTTTCATTTTGACTTATTGCTAGAAGAGAGAACCTGATTTAGGACAAGGTCCTCAATCTTTATATATATTTGTCCTCTAAAAAGAGGTGTCCACTCTAACCTCTATGTACTCCAGTGATGCACATTAAACATTTTGAAAATATTTGTCTGTTCTAAAAGATGAGTCGGCAAAGGAATACTAGATCATATTTTAAAGAAAATCCTGAAAAGGATGTTGGAGAGGAGCTCCATACACCTCAAAGGAAACAATGGTCCAAGAGAGGTACATATAAACATGATTCCCACCATACCTCTAAAGGGAGGATGGAGACTCCCATGCTAGAGAGAAAGTCATCTTCATCTAAAGATGTGGGACCCATGGGACCAAATGACACTTATAGAGCTAACGCCAATTTTGATCCCTTCAGGGATGGAGAAAATGTTGATATAGGTTTCTTTCTTGCAGAAGAAAATCTTGCTCCACTAGAAGAGACCTCTGCTGCTGAAACAACTTCATATGATTCTGATAAGTTGTAAGATGAGATTATGGCTTTAAGGAGAAAGTGTTAGAACTACAAAGTAAAAAATTGAAAAAGGTAAGGAAGGAATCCAAGAGAGTATGCGATGGAAGAGATTTACCAAACACTAAGATAAAGAGAGAGATTTCCCTTCAAGAGATCAAATACAAGCTCACCAAAATGGTGCAAGAACCAAGACAAGAACACAAGAGTTTGGAAGGGGAAAAACAAGAAAAAACCCTTGTGAAGAATATGAATATGGCACAAGGCCTAAAGAATGAGAGCAATAAGCTCAATACAACATTGAGAACAAGATGAGAATGTGAGAAGTGAGAAAGAAGAGAAGATTATTAGAGCAAGTGTGTGAGAGGCATCCCTTAAGTAGAGATGAGTGTAGGAGTTTGCATGTAACTCCCATCTTCTTTGAATGCCACATTCATATTGTGTGTGTGACAAATATGAGATTCCTCTTAAGGAGGAATATCTATTTTCCTTATTAAAGGAAATATAAAATAGTGACATGTCCTCCTACTTGGACTAGAGGACAAATACAAAAAAGGATACCTTGGTTTATCTTTTAAATACATATTTTCAACCAAGGAAATATTAATTCTAACACCCCCTTTAATCTTTACTTGGGGGATTTACATCAAGGGGTATCAAACCCAAATTTTTACAATGAAATTCAAATTTCTCTCTAGAAAGAGGCTTTTGTCAAAATATCTGCAACTTGATCTTCACCCTTGCAATAGATGAGGGATACTTTTTTTTCTTCAATTTTCTCTCTAATGAAGTGGTGGTGGAGAGAGATGTGTTTTGACTTTGCATGGTAGATCGGATTCTTTGCCAAGGCTATTGCATTTTGATTGTCACAATATAAAGGTGTAGGTTCATGTTGAGGTAGACCCAAATCTTCAAGAATTCTTCTAAGCCATAAGGATTCTTTGGAGGCATTAGTACACCTTTTGTATTCAGCTTTAGTAGAACATAGTGAAATAGATTGATCTTTTTTACTTTTCCAAAATATAGCACCTGAACTAAGAAAGAAACAATTCCCAAAAGTAGATTTCCCATCATTGGGGTCTCCACCTAAATCTGAATCAGTAAATTCCTTTAATGTAAAATCAGAATTTACATCATAAAATAAACCTACATCAAGAGTACCTTTAATATACCTTAATATTCTTTTAGCAATTTTGAAGTGAGTTTGTTGAGGTTTGGACAAAAATCTTGAAACTAAACCAACACTAAAAGATATATCAGGTCTATTGAGAGTTAGATAATTTAAACTTCCAACAAGTTGTCTATAAGGAGTAGCATCTATAAATGGAGTTTTCATATCTATCATTAACTTAGTTCCTAATTCACATGGAATTGAAACATGATTAGCATCATT
>MU227688.1:1335520-1357480 GCA_018584345.1 Thuja plicata | reverse complement strand
TTTTAGAAACAAAAGCATGTTCAAAAGACTTAATAGTACCAAATTGCAATAATTTAGCCTCCTCTTGACATAACAAATTTTGAAAGATTGCATAAGTTAAATGAGGAGCTAAAGTAGGAATAGCAAGTTGTGAGTGAATGTTAGTAATAAATTGTTGAAACTCTTTAGCAAGGCATTTCTTAAGAATAATTGTAATTAATCTTATATCACTTAAACTAACATTAACATCACTTAGTTGAGTTTTAACTGCATCAAACTTGAGTAAAAATTCATCCATATTTTTAAATTCATTATACCTTAAGTCCTCCAAGTTGTCTTGAGTTGAATCTTACGAGATTTTGATGAGCTGTCAGATGTCTGTTGCAAAATGGCCCATGCTTCATGAGCTTTGGTGCAATGTCCAATTAGGACATAAAGATCAGGGATGATGAAGAGACCAATCAAACCAAGGGCTTCTTCATTTTTTATTTTTCATGCATCTTTTTTTGCTTGTGAAGCAGAGGTAGTTGGTTCAATAGTTGCATCTGTAGCAACTTCAAGTAAATGTTTAAACCGGAATAGAAATGAAACATGAGTTTTCCCTTGGTGATAATTAGAACTATTTAATTTAATTTCTAGAATTAGAGTAGACATGATAAAATGATCAAATTATCTTAAACAAAGTGAATAACAATGAATATATAATGATCAAGGTTAAGAAAAATAAATTTAACTTAATATTAACTTACAATAGAATAGGTAAATAAAGATATTAAAAAAGTTTAAATTTTTAATGTAAATGGTGAAACAAGTTTTAATTGCAACAAATTATAGAACCAACAATAGATTTTGGTTATAAATGATAAAGAAAGCTTATAAATGAAACGATTTGAGTTAAAATGGAGTAGGAAAAATGTATGAATGTTTAAACATTTTAAGTTTAAACAAATTTACAAGAAAAACTAAGATTAATATTAAATGAAGCTTGGATTAAAAAGAATTAAAAAGAAATTAATAACAATGATTTGAATAACCAAGTTGAAGAATACAAGCGTTTATCAACCGCTTAATAAACTAATAAGAAATG
Source organism: Thuja plicata (assembly GCA_018584345.1). Lineage (NCBI taxonomy): Eukaryota > Viridiplantae > Streptophyta > Pinopsida > Cupressales > Cupressaceae > Thuja > Thuja plicata. Next base: position 1,356,414 of record MU227688.1, on the reverse strand, counting down.
AATTAAAATAAACTAATTGTAAATGATTATGAATGAGACAAAGATAATATAGAAAAGATAAAGTGTTTGAACAATAAACTTATTTATTAAAAAAAAAATTGACCAGATTAAATTAAATGACAGCTTTGAAATGGAATGAAGTTATAAATATAAATAATTACGGATAATAAATTAGATGAACAAATTAAAAGGAGATAATGATAAACTTGATGAACAAAAAATAAAACTAATGTAATTAAAGATAAACTAAGTCAAAGATGGAATAAAGATAATAATTAGCCTGCAGAGGTAAACAAATGTTAATCTGCAACAAGAAAGATTAGAAAAGAATCGTTTGGCAGGAGAAATGATAACAGTTTTAGAGAAGACTGCAATCAAGTGACTTCAAAATTGAAATCTCTAAAATTCAATATACCGTATATGAAATGTTTATGGAAGAAAAAAAGAAATAGATTTACTTAAAAACGTTATTGCAAAGTATAGAATAACAGTGTTTCAAAATCTTTCAACTACCAGCAAAAAATTATGAGAAATAATACTCTTTGATATAAAACATATAATTACTGCAGAAAATGATTAGAATGTAGGCAAGGAATGTAACTCAAATGAAGTCGAAAAATGAAAAAACATATAATTCCCTTTAACCTGATAACTATACAGACAAATTTGCTACAAGTGCAAAGTACATTACGCAGTCATAGTTCATTTTAAATCCAAACGTAAGGTATGGAATGAAACTATTATATTACAAGGTATGGAATGAAACTATTATATTACAAGGTATGGAATGAAACTATTATAGAATGAAACGTATAACTAACTAAACTTATATAGAAGAAATGATTAAAGGAACGTTGAAAAAGAGTTTTAAAGGGAAAAGTAGAGATAATAGTATAAGTCTCCTACAAAAAAAAATGATTCCTGCAAAAAAAGTTAGAAGCTGCAAAGAGGAATATTAGATAGATTGACAGGCAGAAGAATAACAGAGCACAATGCAGAGCAACAATGCAATGTTAACTGATAATATCACTACTGCTGTCAACGCCAGAAGAGAACGTTTTATGCAGAGATATATGGAAAAAAACAGAGCTATAAAAAAATGATTTCACAGATTGGAGAGAAATATTGTAATAATAGTTTAATGAAAACATTTATGAAGAGGAATTTACTATGGCAGCAAAAAATGTTTACAGTAATGGTATTGCAAAAAAAATGTTTTTAGTATAAATTAAACCTGCAGAAAAGAGAAATTAGCAATCAGAAGAACTCTAGATAAATATACAGAGATATATAAAAAAATAGAGATAATGATATAAATAAGATGCTGCAAAAAAGTTAGCAAAGAGAGTCTAAATCTGCAGAGAGATGTTAAAGAATGCTGAAAAGAAAGAATTGAATATTCAAAATAAAAATCTCTTGCGGTTGCCTGACAGACGGTATGATAGATCTAAATAAAACTTGAAAGGAGATGAATAGAGCTTAGATATGGTGGAAAGCCATCCAAAACTAAGAGGTTAGATTGCAAAAAAAAATAGATTTAAAAGAATAATGAAAAATATGTTAGATTGCAAGAAAATAATGAAGGAAAAACCTACAAAACAATGGTTAGATAACAAAAAAAGGTACATTCTTCTCTACAAATAAAATATTCTTCAACTATCCCTGCATGCACACTCAAAAGCAAGAATTAAATAGCTCTGATACCATGTTAGAATTATAAAGTAAAAAACTGAAAAAGGTAAGGAAGGAATCCAAGAGAGTATGCGATGGAAGAGATTTACCAAACACTAAGAGAAAGAGAGAGATTTCCCTTCAAGAGATCAAATACAAGCTCACCAAAATGCTCCAAGAACCAAGACAAAAACACAAGGATTTGGAAGGGGAAAAATAAGAAAAACCCCTTGTGAAGAATATGAATATGGCACAAGGCCTAAAGAATGAGAGCAATAAGCTCAATACAATATTAAGAGCAAGATGAGAATGTGAGAAGTGAAAAAGAAGAGAAGATTATTAGAGCAAGTGTGTGAGAGGCATCCCTTAAGTAGAGATGAGTGGATGAGTTTGCATGTAACTCTCATCTTCTATGAATGTCACATTCATATTGTGTGTGTGAGAAATGTGAGATTCCTCTTAAGGAGGAATATCTATTTTCCTTATTAAAGGAAATACAAAATAGTGACATGTCCTCCTACTTGGACTAGAGGACAAATACAAAAAAAGATACCTTGGTTTATCCTTTAAATACATATTTTCAACCAAAGAAAGATTAATTCTAACAGAAAGAAAGAACAAGAAAAGGAAATAGCTGAAGCAGAGAAGAAATGTGAATAAAAGCTATATGACTTACTAGTGGAAAGAGAAGATCTCTTGGCTGAGACTAGAAGAAATGACCTCAAGGCTAAAAGCCTGAGTCAAGAGGTTAGAGGTTTGAATCCAGAATTGTTTGGCAACCTTGATGATCTAAGGGACAAAGCCCCAAATAAAATCTTGAATCCTGACAAGGATGAATTTGAAAAGGAAGGGCCTACCATCAGACAATTGTTCCCATATGAGATTGAGCAGAATGTAAAGCTTAAGACAAATACAAAGGAGGTTCCCAACAAAGGTAAGCAAAAAGTTGTTGGTGTGACTATAGAGGAGCCTAAGAAAAACTTGACCATCCCTGTAGGAATGTCTCAAGTCGATATTGAACTCGAACAAGCTAGAAAAGTTAAGGAGGACCTTGCCAAACAACTGGAAAAATTGCAATTAGAGGTTGTTGCAGCCGACATGAGAATGAAGATAGCTTTTCTACACTCTACTACTAACACTTCTGCAAGTAGCTCTATGCCAGTTGATCATCGGACACGACAACAAAAGCAGTCTGTTGGCCCAATCCCAAATAATCAAGGGGTTGATCCTAAATTCCAATTTTCTAGTTTGAATTCAAATGTTAAAAACTCTGGCCCAAATGCAAGTGCTCAGCCTGGTGGTCCCGACCCAAGCATTCAAGCCACCAACCCTAAGAAAAGTGTTCCCCCACCCGTTCAAAATCAAGGAGGAGCTACTAGAACAAGTAGTGATAATGTACTTGGAAATTTCCAAAGAAGGCCTGTCCACATGAACAGATATAGAGCTCTCTTTTTTGAAGGCATTCCTGGTCACCCTAATGTGATCCCCAATGAGGTAAGAGATAAAATCCCCAAGTTCACTGGAAATAATGTTGTTACTTGTGAAGAGCATCTAAAAGCTTTTAGTGATAAGATAACTCACTTGGAGGTTGAAAATGAGGATGTTATTATGAAATGTTTTGTTCGTTCATTAACAAAAGATGCTAGGGATTGGTTCATAAATTTACCTAATGATAGTATTGCTTCTTGGGATGAATTTGTAAAGTCTTTTAGGGAACAGCATAGAGAACATGTAAATTCTGGATACATGTTAAATGAATTCAATAACATTAAAAAGTTCCCAAATGAGAGTATGGTTGATTTTAACAGTAGATTTCAAAAGGCCATGAATAAAAATTTTCAAGTCTTAAGGTTAGATGAGGAAGTATGTCTTACCACTTATATCAATGATGTTGATGGAAAAATGTCCTATCTACTCAGAGATAAAAACCCTACAACCTTAAGGGATACTTATAAAATAGCAATTGAAATTGAGAGTAATAGGAGAACATTAGGAAAACAAGGAAAGAGGGAAAACAATAAACTTTGGAAGGAAAAGGGGTCAGCCAACAAAAATGTCAAAGAAGATGATACAGTGGATAAACTGGTAAGTGCAGTGAAAGACCTTGCTGCCAAAATGGATAAAAATGATAGAGGAGGGTACCGTGATAATAAGTACACTAACCAAAGATTTGAAAAACAGCCTAACCTAAGAGATTATCCTTATAAGACAAATTGGAATAATGACAAACCAATCCCTGATGGACAAGATAACCCAAAAGCCAAGGAAACCCCAGATCCCCTAAAAAGGAACAGTGCCAACTATGTTGAGAACACTCCCTGGTGTGATGCTTGTAATATGCCACACTCTTCCTATCAATGTGTAGTAGCCCAGACTTTGTTTGATCAAACATAAGAAAGAGAACAAGAAGGCCCTGCTATCAATATGTTCACAGTAAAGAAACCATATCCATGGTTTTCTAATATTGGATTATCTTCTGATAATCTGTGTACAAAAGATGATTCTTGTTTTAAATATCAGTCACAAAATCTACCCTATCAAAGTGATCAGGTTGACAGTGTTTCACAAGCAACTATAAACACAGTGGGAAGTGACAACTTACATTCTCATTTCAAAACTCCCACTGATGAGGAAAAGAGATCTTTGACTGTTGCGGCAATTAATCAAGCACAAAATGCATACAACCTAAGAAATAGAACAGTGCAACCAACTCAAGGCAAGTCTGCCCTTGTCTATGTTAGAAAAGATTCACCTCAAGTTACTGAGGATTTTCATATCAAGAAAAATAAAAATGATAAGTATGAGAAACAAGCAGGACCTTCTTCTAATCATGCTGGAAGGGAAGAAACAAAAAAGGAACTAGTACCCAATGAGAAATCCAAGAAAGTGTAAAAGATGAGTGATATGTCCTCTGAATTGCCCCTTTTTGACATGAAACATGCTCTGACCCAAATGAAAGTCTCATTCCCACTCATGGAAATGTTGAAAATAAGGGAGCACAAAGAAGCTGCTCTGGCACTTTTAAGAGGGATGGATGATGTATATGTTCCCAACCAAGAGGAAATACCTTTGACACCAAATGATACTAGAAAAGACAGTCCACTAGTGAAAGGAAAATAAAAAAGAAAAGAATTTTCTAATATCTGTATTGGAAATATAATTACCCAAGAACCATTATTTGTTGACCCATTCTATGTCACCTTAATGGTTAATAGTTTCTTGGTAAAAAATTGCATGATTGATTCTGGAGCTGCAACAAATGTGATGTATTATCATGTTATGAAGGAATTGGGCCTCCAAGTCACTACATCTGCTGGAAGTTGTTATGCTATGGACAACAGGGAAGTTCCTGTGATAGGAACACTGAAAGACAATGAGGTGAAAATTGATGCTTTCCCTAAGGCAACTTACATAATGGATATAATGGTAGTGGACACTAAAACATATTATGGTATGCTTCTGTCAAGGCAGTGGGAAGTAGCAGTAGGTGGAAAAATGCAGTTAGATTTGTCCTATGCAACTATCTATGTTAATGGACATGAGGTCAAGTTGTACAGAGAACCCCGGTCATCTGTCATGGTGGAGGTGGTTCTACTTGACCAATTGAATTGTTGTGTGAATGTTGATATGGAAAATTTTACTGTTGAAGAAATCAAGCCATAATTAAAGAACACTGACCCAATTGTGGATGAATTATTGTTGCAACAAGATGGACTATGGAAAATGTACTTTGATGGAGGATGCTCAAAGGAAGGATCTGGAGCAGGATTTTTGTTTATTTTCCCATTAGGTATCACCTTCAAGACTCTTTCATGCTGACTTTTCATTGTACAAATAATACTGCTGAGTATGAAGCCTTAATCTTGGGAATGGATATTGTTATCAAGCATGGTATTAAATATTTAGAAATTCATGGGGATTCCCAGTTAATTATATCTCAGATTAGGGAGCATTATGCTGCTAAAGATGACAGATTAAAATTGTACAAGTATGTTGTCTGGGATAGGATAGAATTCTTTGATGCCTTCAATATCCTATGGATAGAGAGATCCAACAACATAATGGCAGATTTTCTGGCAAATGTTGCCCTGAAAATAATGATGCTACTCTTACTAGTATGTCTATGGTTGAAATAAAAAGTAGGCCTACAGTTCTTGACAATATTCACAATTGGCAAGTATTTGAGGATGATGGTGATATCCTCAGGTTTATTCAGTGTGTAGATCAATATGATGGTTAGAAGATTGATTGTGAATCTCTAGTATCAGTTGTGGACAATAAGGAATATATATTTGATCAAGAAGTCATTCAGTTGGATACTAATCATATTCCCAAAGGGTTGGTTAAATTAGAAGGCATGTTCAGCATAAATGACAATTATATGACTCAAAAGTCCAATGCCAAGGTGGGAGATTTAGAAGAAGTTAACTTGGGGTCTGAAACATCTCCCCAATTAGTCTATATTGGTAAAAAAATTGGATAGCAATGTGAGACATAATTAGATAAAATTGTTGAAGAAATACAAGCATGTATTTGCATGGTCTTATGAGGATTTGAAAGCTTATAGAAAAGACTTATTTTAGCATGATATCCCTTTGAAAGAAGGTATAAAACCATTCAAATAAAAACAAAGGCCCATTAATCCCCTATTGGCTACCAAAATGCAGGCATAATTGATGAAATTAAGAGATGAAGGTATAATTCAACCAATAAGACATTCATCATGGGTCTCTAACTTAGTCCCTGTAAGAAAAAAGAATGGGGACATAAGATTGTGCGTTGATTTTAGAAACCTGGATGTGGCCTCATTAAAGGATAACTATGGACTACCTAACATGGAGGCTATGTTGCATAAAGTCACTGGGTGTGACTTTTTGTCTATGATGGATGGGTTCTCAGGGTACAATCAAGTGCTGGTTAAAGAATCTGAGCAATTCAAAACAACATTTACTACTCCTTGGGGCACTTATGTGTATGCTTGTATGCCATTCGGGTTGAAAAATGCTGGTGCAACCTTTCAAAGGGCCATGGATGTAGCTTTCAAAGACCTTATAGATGTTCTGATGGTAGTATACCAAGATGATTTGACATCTTTTTCAAAAAGGGCAGAGGATAATTGCAATCACTTGGAAAAAGTGATGATAAAAGCACTAGAATATGGGGTGTCTTTAAACCCAAAAAAGTGTCACTTTGATGTTACTGAGGGGAAACTCCTGGGACACATAGTATCAAAAGAGGGAGTAAGGATAGATCTTGAAAGAGTTGAAGCCATTCAAAAGGTACTTTCTCCCAAGAATTTAAAAGGTATACAATCATTTCTAGGGCAAATTAATTTTGTTAGGAGATTTATTGCCAACTTTGCAGAATTGGTTAAGCCAATTGTCGAATTGCTGAAGAAAAATATAAAGTTCGAATGGGACCAAGAGGCACAGTTAGCCTTTGAAAAAATAAAACAAGCTATCCAAGAAGCACCAGTCCTTGTATCCCCTGATTACACCAAGCCCTTCTCTTTATTCACTTTTGCTTCCTTCCATACTATTGCAACAGTCCTATTGCAAAAGGATGGTGAGGGATTTGCACACCCCACTGCATTTTTCAGCAAGTCATTGCAGTTAGCTGAGTTAAACTATTAGTTGATGGAGAAACAAGCCTATGCTCTGGTAAAGGCAGTCAAGGCTTTCAGGCCATATTTGGTATGTGCAAAGGTAAATGCTTATGTTCCAAATGTTATTGTCAAGGACATTTTTGTTTAGAATGAAGTAACAGGAAAAAGATGCAAATGGATAAATAAAATTCAAGAGTTTGATCTAGACATCCATATCACTAAGTTGGTGAGGGGACTAGGATTGGCAAAGTTAATGACAGAAGAAAATTTGGATTTGGTCCAGCTCAACAGTGTTGATACAAATGAGAATTTCTTAACAAGTATTGAAATTTAACCTTGGTATGCCAATATTATATATTTTATGAAAAATGCTAAGTGTCCAAATAACCTAAGTGACAACCAAAGGAGGAGTTTAAGATTACAAGCTCAGAAATATGTTTTGTTGCATGGAGACTTGTTTTGGAAAAATAGAAATGGGATCTTGCTATTATGTCTTGACAAAGGTCAATCAGAGAAGATGTTGGAGGAAATGCATGCTGGAATGTGTGGAGGGCACTATTATGCTAGGTCAACAACTCATAAAATTTTGAGAGCTTGATACTATTGGCCTTGTTTGTTCCAAGATGCTTACAATGTGGTCAGGAAATGTGAGTCATGCCAATGATTCTCAAACAAGATGAAGTATTCAGGAGCATTACTATTGAACCCTGTAGTAGTAGAGGCCCCCTTTGCTATGTGGGAAATGGACTTCATAGGAGAATTTGCTGAGAAATCAAGTGGAGGCCATAGCTGGATTCTGCTGGTAACTAATTATTTTAGCAATAGGGTTGAAGGCAATTCCAACTAAAAGAGCAACAAGCACGGTGGTCATTGACTTTCTGATGGATAATGTGATTACAAGATTTGGTGTTCCCCTCAAGTTGGTGATGGATAATTCCATGTGCTTTAGGTCTGAAGAATTTATTGATTTTTGCTCCGATATGGGAATTTTTATGTCTTATTCATCCCCATACCATCCTCAAGCCAATGGTCAGGCAGAATCCAGCAACAAGAGTATCTTACCAATTTTGAAAAAGACCTTAGAAGGCAATAAAAGAGATTGGCATATAAAATTGAAACTTGCCCTTTGGGCGGATAGGATTACTGTCAAAAAGGCCACTGGAAAATCTCCTTTTGAGTTGGTTTATGGTATTCAATCAAGGATGCCTATCAATAATCTGCTCCCAATCTATAAGTATATCCAAGATGAAGAAATGGAAGTTTCTGAACCTATGGAAGAAAGAATGGTTCAGTAGGTAGAATTAGATGAAATAAGGAGAGAAAGCCAGAGGGAAAATGTCAAATTACAACAAAAAATGAAGTATCTTTTTGATAGAAGGGCAGATGAAAGAAAGTTTCATCCTGGTGATTTTGTATTGCAATGGAATACCAGGGCTGAAGACAAAGGCAAGCACAAAAATTTTGAGTCACTATGGATGGGGCCTTTTGTCATATCTCAAATGTTTGGAAAAGATTCTTATTTCCTCAAGAATTTGGATGATGAAGAACAGGAATTGCCAGTGCATGGACAGTTTTTGAAAAATTTCTTCAATTAGCCCTTCTGTTCTATGCACAGTAGTAAGTATCATATGTACAGGTGTGTTTTCTTTCTGTTGTGTGTTGGTTTCTAGTAATAGGTTAATTTGGTTTGTGGTTTGCCTTCCCAGAGATCTGTATTCTTGTTGTAACCTGGTGTTCAAGCATCCTCAGAGAGAGCCACTGTTGGTAATATTTCCTATTTGGAATATGCCTTGTAAAATTTTGAAGTCTCTTGTCATTCATGTTATCCAAAGGTTTAAAATCATGGTGAAAATTGTTCTCATGCCTCTGCAAATTTTGTTCTAGCCCTCAACCTAGTTGGAAATGCTGAAAAACCCTTGTTTCATGTCTCCTAGTGTAAATTTGGTCATAAAAATCCTAAGGGTTGAAATGTCTTCTAATTTCCTGTTACTTTTTCACTTAAATCATGTCTCGAATGGGTTCATTTTAAAGTGGTCATGTTTATTAAAGTTGTTGGTCCTAACACCGTGGTCTTACATTATTCCCTAAGTCCAAAGTCTGCTGAGGTTTTAAGAAAATTCATTATCTGTCAAGCAAGTTTGTTTTAATCAGAAGGCCCGCTTAATGGCTTAATCCCAAACCGATTGACATCTATCATCTAAGCCATTAAGTTGTGACACCATGTGTCCTTGGTGGGTTTGATAGCCGTAAAGCTTCTCAGTTAATCAGTGGGCAAATCCTGAAAGAATCAATGGTAGACTTAATCGCTTAGTCCCAAGATGCACAACATCTATCATGTAAGCAATTAAGCGGTGCTGACACGTGTCAAAGGAAGCAATGTGGGTCCTGTCACAGACAGCATGAAAGAGATTAAATTTTAGAAAGATCTAATGATTGGCATAATCGCTTAAAGGCAAGATGCACGACATCTATCATGTAAGTGATTAAGCGGTGTTGACATGTGGCAGTTGGTGGACCCATGTATTCTGAGCAGGCGAGAATTAAAGTATAGACAACTTGTTTCTGATCCAACGGATGACTTAATAGCTTATCATGAAGATGTGCGAGATCTAATGTCTAAGCCATTAAGCAGTGTTGACGCGTGTCCAAAGGATGATGTGTAATCCACTAAAGGTAAAGCTGACCGCAGGATAAAAGTTGGAGAAGTTTGAGAAGATCTAATGGCCCACTTAATGGCTTAAAGAGAAACTAATTGAGATCTAATGGATAAGCCATTAAGCCGTGACGCCAAGTGTCCTAGTGGGTCCGGCTGAGGTCATAAAGATAAGATTAAAGGAAAAACGCCTACAAAAAAGATCGACGATTGGCTTAATCTCTTGAAGGTAAAGTGCTCAAGATCTAATAGATAAGCGATTAAGCCGTGATGATGTGTGGCATAAAAGGTGGGTCATGTATAGCGCAGTTATCATGTTAATAAGGTTGCAATTATCAAAAGATCGGACAGTCCACTTAATGGCTTAAAGGAAAAGTAATCAAGATCTAGTAATTAAGCCATTAAGTCATGTTAATGCGTGTCCCAGGTGATGATGTTGCATCCGTAGTCAGTAAACTCAAGGTGAGATAACTTCCAGACAGGTTGAGATGAATCTAATGGTAGACTTAACCGCTTAAGGAGAATAAGCACGACATCTATCATGTAAGCGATTAAGTCATGCTGACACGTGTCCCAAATGAACAGCTATTTCTGGGAATAGAAGAAGGTCATCAGATGAAGAAGATGTTGCTTGAAATCTACGATCCAAATTCAAAGTTATTGAAATGAGTTTCAGTGAGCCGTTAAGCCGCGAATTTGAAGCAGGCGAATTGATTGCAGAATGTGTGGCCACTTTAGTTCAATTCAAATACGAAAGACTGATTTGATTGAAGTAGTATAATTCATCATTTAATCTTCAAGTTGCCATAATTTACCAAAATCATTCAAGCGAAGAAAAAAATTGCAGTGATATTCAGCTCCTTGCGACAGAATTGCAGAACGGGTAAGTCTTCTCTGATACAATAAAATTCAAACTTCTAGTAAAGAATTGAAATTTGAAAAGCTTTCAGAATTCTCGTTCAAATCTGAATATTATCTCTATAAAGCCCTAGATTCAAGAATGGCCCCTAGCATTGAACTCTCTAGAGAGGTAGATTACCAGAAGAGAAATGTTAGAGAGGATCTTCTGCAACAATTAAATGGGTCCATGGGTGATGCAACCCAGGTTAAGAGAATTGTCCCAACACATCCCCACTTTAGAATAGGAGAGGGTTTATATGACTCAGGCAAGTGGGCAAAGGATGTTAAAACTAGTATAAATGGTCTAAGTCTGTTTAGAACCGCATACAGCCAAAGAAACGCTCCTACCCCAAATTGTAATATATGGTACTTAAACATGGGAAAGTTGATAGTACCCGGGGTTTTCATGGATACAGATTTGTTCACCTTAATAGACAACACTTATGACAGAGTATCCAGGGTTGTGAGGGACACATAGGGAAATGTGTTGTTGACTATCACAGTCGATGAGATAAGGAGAATTTTCAAATTAAGTGACTCCTTAGTGCAAATGGATGATATTGACTTCGATTATTTTAAGGAAGTATACCAAACCCAGAGGGAATATTATAGGAATGAGGCCCTGAAAGGATACTTTAACAAGATAGGGGACTTGATTGTAGTAGGGACCAACACACCAGAACCATTCAATTTGGATTGTTTCAATGGTAAGGTCAAGAAAGTGTATAGTGCCCTGTGCCTGGTTTTAGGAGAGGATGAAGAAACAACAATGCCTGTTCATATGATGCTCATGGTGGTTCAGATTCTACATCCCCACTTGTCAGTAGTTTTTGACTATGCTTCTTACATTGCTCAACAAATGCATGAAGGTCTAATAGGTATCCAAGAGAGTAACATACTAAAACCAATGGGGTGGTATTCCCTTATGATGCACATGTTTTTGTTCAATAGTGATGACTTATTTGAGGAGGAGATGGACCTAACTAAGTTCCAAGATGATGAGGATTTGCCTGTTCAAATGTGGATTCTTGATCTATCATGGGATAGAAAAGAAGCCAGTTATGTATACTTCGACAGTGTCTTTGCCGCTAGGCTTAAGTCATTGTTATGCAGACAGAATGCAAGGATCCATATAGATATGATGAAATTATTGAGACCTATGGAGTTTTCCCTAGAGTTGAAAATTGCCCACAATTGGGGAGATTTGATTTTATAACCTGTTTCTACAGTGATAAGGGTTTATGGATTCAGGGGAGCCCCCAATGCTCTGCCCTACAAAGTGCCTTTAAAGATTGGAATTGCAGAGATTATGAGACAATTGGGTGGATTACAAGAAGAAGCCCTGACAAGAAAAATGAAGGGAAGTATCTTCCCTACCCTTACAAGAGCCCATCATTTCATCATCATAAAATGTGGGTGGACACAGTTTGATCAATATTTTGAGCCCTACCATCTAGCAATGTCTGTATCCAGGTGTGCAGATAATGAAGGCTTCATAATGGGCATGTTCAGAAAGAGAACCAAGTGCTTGACATTAGAGCACCGATTTAATTTCCCTGAGGATATTGTTAGAAATGTTTTTGATCTGAGTCACCAGGAGGCCAGGAAAGAAAAGTGGCTCGTGTATAAGAAGTCTTTGGACTTTGTCCATAATTTTGATAGATCCTATGATCCTTTGAAAGAATTTTTACCCTGGGCTAGAAAGATTGAGTCCTTGATGACATTATTTGAAGGTATTATGCAGGCTCTAAGTGAGAAGAAACAAAAAATAATGGAAGTTGAGCCAGAAAAGGCTAAGGCCATCCTAAGAAAACTTTCACAAGGAAGGATAATCCCACCTAGGAATTATGTGGTATACAAAAGGAGAGGGTACACTACTATCATGCCCAATATTGATAAATCTTTTGATCAGAAAGGAAAGAGGTCAGCAGATGCTAGTGCCCAAAAGATGCCCTCTCCCAAGAAACAAAAGGTGGAGGGAAAAGCTCAAGAGAGTGAGCTATACTCTCCTTCCCAGTCCCCTTTACATATGGATGACCAAGCCATTGCTGAGCAATTGGTTCAAATGGGAAACACAGGGCAAGTCTTTGTCAATGCACAAGAGCTACAAGAAGGAGTGCCAGAGGCACCTAGGCATACAACTGTTGATCTCACAGTGGTAGAATTCGCAGGAAAAGAGCTGGACCTTGTAACCAAATAGGCCAGTGAAGAATTTCTTTCTAATGACAATTTTGTTAAGGCTAGGGCCTTTATTCAGTTTCTATGGAGAAGTCATATTGATGAGTTCAAAGATAAGTGCCAGAGGTTACAAGAAGTCCAACCTAATCAGACCAAGGATGATATTGAAAAAGAGGTCAAGCAAGAGTTAATGACCAAATTTGACAAAATCACTCCTGAAGAGGGCAGGGAGTTGGTAAAGAAGAGGAGTCCTTATCTTACCCTAGTGGGATTTGGTTGATGCCATAGTTTTTGATGTTGTTAGGAAGGAAACCAAACCATTGAGCACTACTAGAGCATAAATTGGTGCCCAATTTAGTGAAGATCATACAGCTTTGGCAATATGGTCCCAAAACAAGAAGGATAAAAGAAGAGCGAAAGAGGATGATCAAACTGAGGATACATGTAGCCTCATTATCAAAAGAGTTTCTGATACCTCAAGTATTGAGGTAGCTAACCTTGCTTTTCAAACTACCAATTTGATTCTGAATGTAGATGAAAAGGAGAAAGATGCTTTTGATAGCCTGAACCAAAAATATGAATTTGTCCTGAAAGCATACAATGATGAAATGGTTAAAACCCTGCAGAAGGATGAGAGAATATCATTCCTGGAGGGGAGGCAAACAGTACAAATAATGCCTCAGAAGAGGATTGGACAGGGTCCCCACCAGCCTTCCTCATCAAGTCCCATCATCACTTACCCTCCTTCCCCTGCACCATCTACTTCCACTACATTAGAAGAGCTAGAACAAGAAAAGGCAATGCTGAAAGTTGCAAGAGCAGAACTAGAAAGGCAAAAGAAAGAATGGGTAGAGCAATCTGTGGCCTTCAGAAAAGTAGAAGCATGGGTAAAGAAGAGGTATATAGATAAAATGCACAGTGCTCTTATGCATTGTACTCATGAAGTAGTACCCACTGTTGTATAAGCTCAAGGTAAGAAGATTGTCAATATTATGAATGAATATCATGAAAACAAATACAATCTGGATCAGTTGGTGAGCAAGTGGAAAGGGAAAACAGAGGAATTAAAATTCTTTCTCACCTCTTGCAAGAAAATTAATGATATTGACATAGTCCTGACTAGCACCCACAAATGTGTCAAATTACTTTTGGATATGGATATCAGGAGAGACATTGTTATGAGAAAGGTGCTGACTTTGAAAAGGGAATATTCACAGGATAAATATGAAATGTTCCCAAACCTCTGTTAGAATAATACGCAGAAAAATGCAAATATAAATACACGGAAAGAGAACACAAAGACACAAAGATTTAACGTGGTTCACCCAATCCCTGGGCTACATCCACCAACAACGAGTCCAATATCTTTATTATTATCCAGCGGTTACAATCAGAAAACCTGCAACTCAATACCGTTGCAGAAAGCTACCAAAATCCCTCATACAATGAAATCTTGAAACCCTAAGCCCTTTTCACAAGTCTATTTGACCTAACCTAATTAGGGCAAAAAATACTCTGATTAATGGAGAATTAATGGTCGACCCTTTACTATATCATTAAGTCATTGTTGGCGTCGAGGGGCGCTGCCCCTCGACCCCGCTCTGGGGCGCTGCCCCAAAGGGTCCCCGCAAGGGGCGCTGCCCCTTGACCCCATCAGGGGCTCTGCCCCTTGACTCCGCCTGGGGCGCTGCCCCAGAACCCTGCAAGGGGCTCTGCCCCTTGACCCCGAGCTTGGGGCCCAAATAGATATGTTTGTGGGGAAAACGCGCTGAAAGAAACTGATTCTGATTAGGATCCATATACATAACAACCTCTTTAGGAAGAATGGAAACATCAAAGATGAGGGGTTGTGGCACCGACAAATGAATGAAGCATTAGCAGTTAGAACTAATAGTATATTAACTTTGGAGAGTACACTGCTTTTTGCTCAAACCATTGAGATAGTTGGCAAGGCCAAGCCATTTCTTACATTCTGGACATATGAGATTGAAAAGGCACATGTCACTTGGAAGGAGATTAACAACAGAAAAGATGAGATCCTTGGTTTCATTTGGCCAAGTGATGAAGTGTACACTTCCTGGAAGGACAAATACACAATTTAATTGATCCGAGTGAAGGTGAAGATATGCAGGTGGATGATGAAGCCCAATAAAATGGTTGATGCAGTTGAAGATGGAGATTACACATCACTAGCATCAGAGGCAACGAGTTCTAGATGGCAGATCCCCAGCAAGTACAAGGCAAATGCAATCACCATGCGGTCATAGGACAAAGAATCAGTTAGAATATCTTGTAACAAAAGTGGTTCCTTTATCCACTTGTCATTTTGTCCTATTGTATTCTTGAATTTTGTCTTTTAGCCTAGTCATTTGAAGCTTGTTGCATCCTTGATCTTTAAGGATCCCAAGATGACTAGTGCTAGCTATAAATAGTAAGTTGTAACATATTGTAAAGGATGGTAAAAATAAGAGTGCGAAGTAGACTTCTGAATGGTGTCTAAGCTTTAGTTTTGAATCAATTTGAATGTATTGAGATCAGGCTTTTATTAATAAAATACAATGGAATCTTCATTTTGATACCAATGATGTCTTTTTGCATTTACAGTTAGCTCTTGTATGTTTAATTTGTAAGGCATCTTAAATGTACTGGTTATAAGGTAGTTGTGTCATTATTTGTAAGTTGTTTTCAAGGAGGGCTTAAACCTTGCAAATAATTACAGAGGGTTAGGGTTTATGCAGGAATTTGATACATGGGTGTGAGGGTGAGAAGATAGTTTGTAAGGCATTTGTATTCCAATTAATTATCTTTGGTGTATGTATGTTTTATTCTGACTCTATAGCCCAAGATTAGGCACTGGTCAATTTCTGATAAGTGGTTGTTATCATCAATCAAATATTAATCAATCTTTATATTTCTGTTATCTAAAATACATGTCTAGATAATTGTATTGAGTACAATTCATCTTAGTGATTCCTTAAAGAGAGAATCAATAGGTTAGCCTTCCTAAGCCAAGTGGCTTAAAAGGAAGAAGGATCATGAATCCTTAATCCACTTTTAGACTTGCTGAAGAATAGTAGTATGTTGAAGGTGAACCCGCCTGGGTATGTGGAGCCCAAAGTGTAGAAGGATTTTCATCTTTGTTAATTAGCCTTTTCCCTGTGAGAATCTGAATTGGGAACTAAAGAGTTTAGCATTCATTGCTACATACTGATTCTGCAAGAAAAAGAGCTAACAGCTCCTTCCAACTCTTGGCTCGACAACACTCCCCTCCACCTTGTCAAATCCAAATACATCTACAACCTGCTTACCTTCAGCCCTGAAATTGTTTCCCACGTTAATTCCAAGTGGCACTTTGATGCTCAACAATCTGACTATAACACATATTTTTCCTTCATATGGAGTAGACCTTTGGAACCCAAAATTACCTATTTTTGTGGAAACTCCTATTGCATAAGCTACCCTTTAAGAAGCCTGGAGGAGAGTCTAATCTGTGTACAGTCTATAGACATCCTGAATCTGTAATGCATGTCTTTTTTGAATGTTTATTTGCTTTTGAAGTCCGGAAAATGTTTGGCCTTACCTTCAATGTTCATTTCAAAGTTTTAAATATAATCTTAGGTCATATTAGCAACAACAAATATTGTAACACTTTATGGTCCATCATTTCTTCTGTTATATTGTGGATTATTTGGAAGGCTCGGAAGAATGATGTGCTTGCAGGAAAAGACAAGAACCTTACTAAGTCTCTTCAGAGATTCATTTATCTTGATGCTGTCATGCAGGTTACCACTGTGATCAAAATGAAGGAGAGTAAATTCCCACAAATCCTGAAAGATGGAAAGACTACAACTGATAAGAAAGACATAGCACATGGATACATCACTACGAAGGCTAAGGGTGAATTTGAGGTCACTCTTGCTTAATTCATGCAATAGTTGAAGCAGTCTAGACAATGGAAGCCTAATGCCGAGGAACCAAAGCGAGCAGAGGACTTGGGCTACATATCTCATGAAATCATTAGTTACAATGTTGTGTCCCCGGATTCTAATGATACTGAAACAAACCAGGAGGCATCGACTGAACAATTTGTTTTAGTGATTTAGTGTTTTAATTTTTAGTGTTGCATCTTGTCACTTATACTGCAATGTGACACTAATTTCTACTAGTTGATTTTTTGATTTGGCTGAAGTTAGACACTGATAGTTATTTGATTCTATAGTTCTGATGTAAAACTCTTTCGATACTAATTGATAAACAATAGAAAAAAAAAAAAATTACTAAAGGTAGACAAGACTCCCCCACAAACTGATTTAAGCATTTGGACCTTTTTAAGCACAACCACGCAATGAATGTCCCCAACTCTCTCCTCGCTGAATAAATCAACCCAACAGTTCACATCCTTGTGGTAGTTACAAATAGCTCCTATTTAAAATATTTATTTATATTTCCTCCCTGAAGCTTCCGTGCCTCGTTTAGTTAGGTGCGTTGTAAATAAACAAACAATAAAATTCCCGTGCACCTTTAATTTGAAAATTAACGTTCAAAATTTCCGCGTTAACGCTCCCTCTAGCCGTTGCAGATGCCACATCATCCATTATAACTAGCACCCAAAACATCAGAAGCAGCACTCTGCCATATTTTCAAAACACCCATCTGCGAATTTGTTGAAAACCCTTTCCTTCATTCAGTTTTTTCAGTGCTCTGGTCTCCGTTCCTTTTGTCAATTCAAGAGTTAACTGGTATGTTGAATTGTCATATCTCTCAATCAGTTAATTTGTTACGAACATTTTTTGGTGGCCTTTCTTAAGAATATATGTTCTTTTTGTGGGCGTCTGTAAAAATGCAGATCTGGAAAAATGCCTCAGATACAATATTCAGACAAATACTACGACGATACTTACGAATACAGGTCTGATTGAGGCTTTTAATGCTTTTGTAATTTCTTTAGGGTTTAAGTGCTTGTCAATGGAAGGTCTTGAAAATCTTGATGTGCATATTCAGGTGGTTTTCATTTGTGTTCTTGTAATCTGTGTGTATGAGCAGGCATGTTGTGCTTCCGCCCGATGTTGCAAAACTTCTTCCGAAGAATCGCCTTCTTTCTGAGGTAATCCACTTTTGCTTTTCATTATCAATTGTTGGGCTCGCTTTTCTGTTGATTTTGTGATACATTTGGTAAGGGTGTTTTTTTACGGATCTTGGGAGTAGGGTCTCTATGCGATTCAAGCTGTGCGAGTGTATGAATTATTGGGTCCAGGGTTTGTAGAGCTTAAGCTCAGAGTCTGTTGATTTTAGGTATAGGGTGTGAAAATTTGAGCAAGGGTTCTGTACGACTGAAGCTAGATTCTGATATGAAGTTCTTGTTTAACTCATGAATGGGCTTTTCAACTCAAGGTATAATTTGGATCTAGGGTTTTGCCTAATTCTTATATGTGTGACATAAAGTATTTTCAACTCAAGTTGGAAATGCGAATAGATTTTGGGTCTAACGTTTTGTAACTCAAATTAGAAGTGTACACATGTTGGGCGTGGGGTCTTACTTAGATGCAGCAGTGCCTAAGCCCCTCTGTATATTTCTGTTTAGTTGATCTGATCCGGTGCAGTAGTACCTAAGCCCCTCTTCTTATCAGAGACTGTATCTTGGGTTGTTAGATGGTGGGTGCAGGATAATTTGGCTGCTTATGGTTTTAATTTCGACGCGATCAAAATTCCCATACTGTAGGTGGTCTCACTGGACAAGCGCTCCATGAAAGGCTCTAGAATGATGGGAGTTTGTTAGGGGCTTATATTTTACAGCTCTAAGCCACACTAACTAGAGGTTTTGTTATTGTGGCATGCAACTATACTTCTCCGTGTAAGGGTTTCTCCAAAGATTGTGTTCTGTTTATGTTCAGTTGCTCATTTCTGGCTTTTTAGTAGTTGAGCCATGTTCCTCTTTCTTCCGATGAAATATGTTTGAAATCTGTACATCTAACTGGCTATTTATAGAACTCACATGTATATTAGACTAATTCGGGAAAATGTTTGAAGGATGTTGGGTTGGAGAATTTTTGAGATGTGTATCTCAGCTCAACTTGTCCTTTTGGGGTTGAAATATACCTGCATAAGCAATGGTTGCTTGTTGAAGAATGTTTCCGAGGACATTGGATTGACAAGAGCACAACTCTGTATGATTTCTGTCCTAAGCCTACCTGTATCCATGTTAGGGTGCCTAGTTTTTAACTTCTCACAGGGATTTTGTCACAATCTTAGTGAACTATACCTGCTACCCATTTCTGTTTAATTTATATACAGTGAATCCGTATGTCTTCGTTTCCTTTTAATATGTAATCAAGTGTTAATGTTTTGGATGTCAATGAATTTGACAAGATTTCGTGTCTGTGTTCCCCAAGCTGAATGTGAGTGCGAGGTTTGTACATAGGGACCTATGGCCTTTCTTTGAGCTACGAGTTGACCCTGGTTCCATGTTTGCCTTTTGCTAGTGCTTTTGAAAAATTAGTATCTGTGGATCTATACTTGCCTAGTAGTTTATTGTCTTTCGTTCCCTTTTGAACTTTACACTTTGTTTGGAACTCTAATCCCTATTGCTGCTTCATGGCTATTTTGCTTTTAGTGGTTTCTTGCAGGATGCAATCTTTTTTACATGTCTCTTGTTTTTAATCTCTGTCTTATAAGACTGTTAGAGCCTGCTAGGAAATGCACCATGTTTGTTTTCCAGAATCTAATTATCTAAATATCAGAACAAGTACACATTGCAAGACATTATGTACCTTTTAGTGCCAGTGTAACACAAGCTCTTCATTAATATTTTGCTTTTTTGGTGATATTATGAAAATAGTTCTATCAGGAAGAAATGGATCTGATTAGTATTTTCCAATATCGTTGCCTAATTCTTTTTTGTTTCAATCAATTCAGAGTGAATGGCGAGCAATTGGGGTTCAACAATCCCGTGGATGGGTGCACTATGCTGTACATCGTCCTGAGCCCCACATTATGTTATTCAGAAGGCCTCTGAATTACCAGCAAAATCAGCAGCAGCAGGCCCAACAGCAATCAGCACAACCTTTGGGCCTTCAAGCCTAATGGGATTTGTGGTAGTAAGCAGTTTGATATACCAGGTGGCAAGCATGAATGAAATCTTTTCATTCTGCATTGGATAGAAGTATATGAAGTGCTGTTCATACTGGTCAATTCTATCTTTGAACCAGAAGACTGATTGACAGAAATAGAATGCCATTAATTTCTTGGTTTTATGTCCAGGTTTTATAACTGATTTGTATTTAAAAGATATTTTATTTAACTGGCCTCTGATACTTGGCTTCATTCATTGTAAGAATAACAATATGTTCTTAAATATTGTTTTCTTCAAAGACACTAATTACTGAGTTTGAAAGTTGCCTTATTTATTAACACTATAATCCCGAATGAGCGTTCTAATATGAATGTTTTTATATTGATTGTAAGGGAGAATTTGTTTTCGTAATCTTGATGTGTGTCCTAATATGAATAATGCTTTTATATTCTGACAGGTCTACTTTAAAAAAGCCTCCAAACCTTGAAATATCTTCAGTCAAAACTTTTTGAGATAAATATATCTTATTTTTTTTACATTGATTATTGAAGCTGTCTCTGTGATGTCACATTAGCTGCACAAGTATGGGTGTCTCTTTTGCATGGTCATTGGTCTCTCTTTTTTTGTGTGTTGTCTTGGACACCTTGGCAAAAGGCATGTTGATGTGGCATCATATTTGATGGTGTGGCCTTGAAACCTTAGTTATACGCAGGTGAAAAAAATTGTGAGTGATTTGAATTTTCCATAGGATTTTGAGAAGCACGAAATTAGGGTGCTCAACTATTGGGGTCCTCTCCCCTAGATGTCTAATGAGATGT
>MU227688.1:1321884-1335348 GCA_018584345.1 Thuja plicata | reverse complement strand
ACGCAGGTGAAAAAAATTGTGAGTGATTTGAATTTTCCATAGGATTTTGAGAAGCACGAAATTAGGGTGCTCAACTATTGGGGTCCTCTCCCCTAGATGTCTAATGAGATGTCTCAAATTGTGACTTCAAAGTTGTTATTGCTATGATGACTAGCCAAAATTGAATGAAATGTACCAAAAAGCAACTAAACATGTGAAGTCACATTAGCTACACAAGTATGGGTATCCCTTTTGCATGGTCATTGATCTCACTTTTTTTTTTGGGTTGTTTTGGACACCTTCGCAAAAAGCATGTTGATGTGGCATCATATTTGATGATATGGCCTTGAAACCTTAGTTATAAGTAGGTGAAAAGAATTGAGTGATTTGATTTTTTCACAGGATTTTGAGTAGCACGAAGTTAGGGTGCTCAACTATTGGGTCCTCTCCCCTAGATGTCTAATGAGATGTCTCAATTTGCTTACGAGTTTTGACAAGTAGTGTTTTTATTGTTAAGTAGAAAATATTTTCCAAAAGCCAAATTGTGATATTGCTAGTGATTGCTAGCTTCAAATTACATCAATCTATATTGGGTTGCTATTTTAAAAATGTCATTATTGCATTAGAAGATATCTTATTTTAAAAAAATCTTGTAATGGAGAAAGGACCCAATACTTGAGTTGTTGATTTAATTACACACACTTGTTAATTTAATATCCATAGTTGTGACTAGCCAAAATTGAATGAAATGTACCATTAATTGCAAAAAGCAACTAATCATGTGATATCGCATTAGTTGCACAAGTATGGGTGCCCCTTTTGCACGGTCATCGATCTCACTTTTTTTTGGGTTGTTTGCGGCATATGGCCTTGGTCATGTGACATCATATTTGATGATATGGCCTTGAAACCTTAGTTATAAGTAGGTGAAAAAAATTGAGAGTGATTTGAATTTTCCACATGGGATTTTGAGAAGCACGAAGTAGGGTGCTCAACTATTGGGTCCTCTCCCCTAGATGTCTAATGAGATGTCTCAATTTGTGACTTTAAAGTTGTTATTGCTATGATGACTAGTTGCAAAAGCAACTAATCATGTGATGTTGCATTAGCTTCACAAGTATGGGTGTCCCTTTTGCATGGTCATTGTTCACTTTTTTGGGGGTTGATTTAGACACCTTACAAAAAGTATGTTGATGTGGCATCATATTTGATGATGTGGCCCTGAAACCTTAGTTATAAGCATATGAAAAAAACTGGGAGTGGTTTTCAAATTGTGGTATTGCTAGCAATTGCTAGCTTCAAATTACATCAATCTATATGGGTTGCTATCTAATAAATGTCATTATTGCATTAGAAGATATCTTATTTAAAAAATCTTGTCATGGAGAAAGGACCCAATACTTGAACAAGTTTCAATGGTTATGATAGGATTTGTTGATTTAGTATCCACACTTGATCATATGTTGCTTGTGTACTGTCTTTTGTGGGAAGAAAACACTCATTATTGTAAAGTATGGTTTGGATTTTGGTGCTTTTGTCTTTAAATTCGTTGACGACCATGAGTTTATTCTATCCTCTCCAATATCTTTGAAAGTTGTTTTATATCCTCTGTAAAACTTGTGGAAGCTCGATTTTCTGGTTATAGTCTTCGCTCTTTCTGCCTGCGATGGTTGCGTGACTGAATACACTAGCTGGTGTTAGCACAAAAGTTGATGTATGTTCTTTGTGCAATTTGCTGCACATGGATTATTATCCTCATAATTGTAGAATTCTCCTCAATGTTGAAAGTTGGTAAAGACCTTTTTTGGGTTTTATTAATGATGATATATCTTCATTTGTGAATGTCCTCACATCTGCAGAGGTATAAAAAGGATTATTGGTTTTGATGTTCTTTTCCCTTCGGGTAAACGTATCATTTTCCCGTCTTAGATTTTGTCAGTTTTCCTATCCAATGCTCTTGATATGCTTCAGTCTCCGTTCCTCCTGGATTTGATAGCCAGTAGATATGTTAAGCTTGAGTTTGTTAGAGATAATAAGTTGACAAGGGTTGTATAGAAATATGGTCTTTGGGGAGGCCTCGTGGTGCAATGCACCCATGACCGTCACATTGAGTGTCACTATCACTGATTGACTGTCACTATTTAATGTTTTGGGTTTGTAATAACTAGATAGGTCTCAGAGGATCATCCTATTTTGTTTGTGGATCCATTTGTTTGGTCAAGGATCTCTTAGGCAATCTTATAAGCCTAAAGATGCCTTAGTCCATAAGGATCATCTGTTTAGACATAAGTTGCTATAAGTGTGTTTTTATGCTTTTATGAGTCCTAGGTGTTGAATTCATTGGATTCATGTTATTTTAGTCATATTATGTTAAGTTGATAAGTTAGGATCCAATTCAAAGTCTTCAAGTGCAAAAAGACAAAAAAGTGCAAAAGATGTAAAAATGTTGCTAATGCAACTTCCAAAAGTTGTTCGAGAGTTGCAAGATGGAAGCCCAACAGTCATAGGGCGTTTTGGATCAATCTAACTTCACATTTGAAGAGGATTTAAGTTGTTACTTCGAACCGAATGGGTTAGAAGTTCGGTATTCAAGTTTTGATGCATTTGGAATGAAAGATGAAGAGTTTTTCTAAGCATTTCTGAACTGTACGGCCGTGTCTAGTGTGATCTTTGCAAACCAAGTTGATGTTTTGAAGGTCCTTTGTGTTATTGTAACTTTCCTATTGATTTGAGATTGCTTAGTTTTGATTTGAAGTGTTTTTGAACAAGTTTTCTAAAAGCAGTCTAGGAAGAGGCTTGTTAGAAGCTCGTTCCACAAATGGAGTCCTAACTTGCATTTGGTCCAGTGGAATTCACTAAGATTATGAAAATGCAAGTTGGGATGACATTTAAGGATCCAAAAGCTCAGGAGGTGACTCGAAGGGAAAACCATGTTTGCATCTAGCCCTAGACTGAATATCCTTATGTATTCAGTCAGGATTAGTAGAAATAGAGTTAGTATTCTAAAGAATTGAATTGGTTGAGTGAACTAAGGGTGGATTATAGTCAAATTGGGTTAATAGAGAAGGTATAAGGCCCTGCACTAGTTTCATGCAACCATCATCTAACACTTGCTTTGAAAACCAAACCTAGTGTGGCCTATTAGGTCTGTGTACTTTGCACAAGTTAGGTGCTGCAAGAGTGGAATTGGGAACTAAGGTTTTGGGGTCCTTCATAACTCCCAAAAGGGTATCTAAATCTAGCTTCAGTTTCCCTAGGTGCTTCCTAGAAGAGGAATTAAGTCCAGAAAACCAGTAAGATAGACCTACAAGGGATTCTAGGACAGTCAGTGATTCATACTATAATTCAGTTAGAGGGTCAAATCAAGGGTTGATTCTCAATCCTTATAACATCATGAAGGTGTCCCAGTAGCAAGTTGGGGTTGCGGAAGTCACTGGTGAAGAGTTCCAGTTAATTGCTTAGAATAGGGCTAGTGTCCCTAAAGCATAAAAGTGTAAGGTTTTTATTGGAGGAATACTCATCTTGGAGGAACAAACAGAGGACCCTATCACCTTGGGTAGGTCACAAACATAGTATCCTAAAGGAGTAAGAAGTTAGGAAGAGTACAAGTTGAAGTTAGTGGATTGGGAAGGAGAAAGTGCTTACACTACACTTCTCACTGACACCTCTGCATTAGGTGGTATCAGAGTTTAGAAAAGCCCTTGGGAACGAAAATGACAGAGAAAGTTGATGAGACTGAAGGAGAGGTACCTTTGAGGGTCACAAATATGGAGTTAGCTAAGATTGTGAGGGAGCAGGCAGCTAAGAACAAGAAGATGGAAGCAGAGGTAGAAAAATTGAAGAGTTCTCAGACAAGTAGAACAATTAGTGATGATTCAGAGTCAGACCAAGAAGAAGAAGAAGAAGAAGAAGAAGAAGAAGAAGACAAGAGGACAAGGGTGCCAGAAGAGCAAAGAATCTTAGAACCTTTGGAGAGAGTGGGTAGGAGAGATAACAAGCCAGACCTACCAATGTTTATGGGCAAGATGGACCTTGAGGAATGTATGGTTTGGGTAGAAGCCCTAGAAAATTATTTTGAGTGTGAAGATATCCCTATCTTACAGAGAAAAAAAATTGCCAAGTCAAAAATGAAAGGACCTGCACTAAGTTGGTGGAATTTCCTACAAAGGGAAAGGGTAGAGAAAGATAAAGACCCCATAACCACATGGAAGAAGATGCTAAGGGAAATCAAGAAACAAATTGTTCCTGAAGACTATGAAGTAACCTTGCACAAGAATTTACAAAATCTAAAGCAAAAAAATCTTGATGTGGGATCTTACACTGACGAATTTCACAAGATCACAATGAAGCCAAAGACCCCTGAAAGTGAGAAACAAAAACTTGCTAGATATATGAATGGGCTTAAGTACAGTATTCAGGATGAACTAATTTTTTTTTTGTTCCCAATCTGTACACCAATGTTATCAGATGGCTATGAAGATTGAAGAGAAACAAAGGAGGAGAGGAGAACTGAACAATAGGGGAGGGGAAATGGTTTCAGAGGTAGAGGGAGATTTCAAGGAAAAGGACCATCACCAAGACCACAGGGTGAATTCAATCACCAAGAGCATGACAGAGAACAGAGTCACAGAGGTGATTTCAGAGGGGGTAGAGGCAACAATAGAGGAAGGTCATGAGGTAAAAATACCTCTATGTTCATTGGGAAGTGTCTCCTGCAACAAGATTGGTCACCAATCTTTTAGATGCCCAAACAAGACCAACACAAGTCTTAGTACACCAGGAGGAGATGAGAGAGTCCAACTCACCCAAGATGAGGATTGTCAAAGCATGACTTCCTACCACACCACTACATCCAGACTCGTAGACCCTGAGCAACGAGAGTGCATCATGTTCAATAGGACACTCTTGAAGGTGTCAACTCCCAAGGAGCCCCCACAAAGGAAGAGTCTATTCAGAACTCACTGCAAGGTACTTGGTAAGATTTGCAAAGTTATTGTTGATTTTGGTTCTATAGAGAATTTAGTTTCTAATGTTGTAGACACTCTAAAATGGACAGACTTGCGACTTGACATTAAAAACACTAATTTTCATCTATTAATTAATGGTTTTTTAATCGTTTAATTATCATTTTTCTTCTAAATTCATTTCATCTATTAATTAATAGTCTTTTAATCGTTAATTAATCATCTATTTTCTTCTAAATTCATTCCCCAAATCATCTAATCAAATTCCCAAAATTAATTAAATAATTAATTTTATTTAATTAATTAACCTTAATTGATTAATTACCATTAATTAATTAATTAATTAAATTAAATTCCCTATAGTTTAAATTGAAAGATTTAAACTTACTAATTAAATTCTTCCAATTAAATTAATTTTAGTTAAATTAATTTAATTTCATTCAATAAAGCAATTCTAAATAAAAAAGAATTCAATTATCTCATATGTTGAAAACTTTAATTACATAAATGAATTAAATAATCAATTATGTTCAAAGAGATAATCCTTAAATTAGATCACATGGGTTACTCCACCCATCTCTCCAGTTCACATGGGTAACTCCACCCACCTCTTCAATTCTAAAAGGTAACTCAAAATTAGCTCTTCAGTTAACCAAACTCTATCTCCTCTCTCCAAATTGAAGAGGTGGAGTTTACTGATGGCTTCTCCAGTTCCCTTTGATCTCAACCGTTCATCTTCCTATCTCTGGAATTGATCTCAACCATTCATCTCATTCTTAATTCCTATATAACAAACCCTTCATAAACATTTAAAGGATCTAGGATTTCAAGCTCTCATGCGCCATTACTCCGTCAGTTTGGTTCTAGCATTCAAGCCATCTTGTGATCACACACATTTCAATTATCAAATTCTCGACGCTCCCAAGTCATAGACGCTGCCGACACCAATACTGAGCATAAAAAACAACGTTTCAGAAGGAGTAGAGAAAGACAATAGAAGCTTCAAGCAATTGGGTTTGCATTCATTTGTTTCCCTTTCTTTTCTTGTATATTTTATTGATACATTTAAGTATTCGTTATTAGTAGTTTTATAATTGATTTCCTCATTGCAAACCGGTGCTACTAACCCTCGTTGTTGGAAAGCGAAGGAACCACAAATTTGACACGCGTATATTTTGGTGAACCTGACGTGAATCAAATAGCCCAAATATCGCTTGCAGACGACGTAAAACTCTTTGGCCTTGGTCGTACGGTTGCAGACCCCATTTTTCATCATTTTCTCGATAATCATGTAATTTTGCAATTGCCAGTATTTTGCCACAATTGACGAAATATTGCCGCAATCAACTTGTTTAATACAACAATTGATTGCAGGCTTTCGCATTGCTATTCTGTTGTCTTCTATCTTTCTTTCTTCTAGCATTGTGCCGCAATCGCCTAGGTTTTATCGCAATTGCTTGGGTTTTACCGCAATTGACCGATCTGTGCTACAAACGCCAACAGTTTGCCGCAGACCAGAGTTTTTTTACCGCAGTTGCCAACCTTCTGTCGCAATTGACATAAAAATCACATTTCTAGCTATTTTTCTTGGTTTCTGTGTAGGGTTGACTAATGGTGAATGGCAAAGAAGGTAATTAGACGTATCCCAGGTGATAGATCATTAAGAGCAGCAATAAGGATAAATGCCAACTATCAATCGCAACAAAGGGCTATTCTCGCAATCATAGCTGAGGATCAAAATGAAGCATACACAAGACGTATCCCAGGTGATAGATCATTAAGAGCAGCAATAAGGATAAATGCCAACTATCAATCGCAACAAAGGGCTATTCTCGCAATCATAGTTGAGGATCAAAATGAAGAATACACAAGGTACCTTGATTCAATCAAGCGATTAGCAAGTAAGTGCAAAGTCACTATTAATCTCAACAATCTCAATAATCCTGGAGTTTTCAGATATTCTGTTGTTTTGGATTGAAAAGCTTTCATTTCTTGAGATACTAAACACTTTCTTTGACAAGTTTGAATCGAGAAGACAAGCTAATGATACAACATAAAATTCATTCACTCGTACTTTGGTGCTTAAAAAGAACATTGCTTGTCAAACATTTCATACCTCACACTTTGGAATTTGGTGCTTAAAATTCACGTGAGGATTAAAATTGAAAAAAGGCAAAAAAATATCTCAATTTGGTGCATTAAAACTGAACAAGCAATCAAACACCTACTTTTGGGTTTAAAACTGAACACTTGTGCTTGTATGGTGGTTTAGCTTAGTTCACATTTCAACTCACTTGCACAATCTGTTAGATTAAACACCTTTATACTTTTTAGAAAGGCTTGTCCGGGGAATGCGCTTCTTCCTCAGAGAACGACCTTAAACACATAATCCTTCCGATCGGTATATAAATAAGACGCGGACCAAAATTCTATTTTATATCTAGCCAAGCTCGGGCGAGGTGTGTTGATGATAGTCTAGATCGGGTGAATGCCCCTAAGGATCCAACGTGGTCAACTAGGCTCTTAAGTGAGTCACACATGTACAAACCAATTGGATAAATGCCACGGACCCTTACTACAACCTTGTTAAAATAGAGGCCAACCCGATCTACCTCTGAACGGATACCTTATTATAGTGTAAGGGGTTGCAGAATTTTCCCCCCAAGATTCCCAACATATGTGTTCCAAGGTATTTTGATGCAAGGAGGAGGGAGGCAACGGGGCCAGAGGTTCACCCAGCTACCAAACCACCTTGCAAAACCAATGCGGAAGCCAAACACACTGTGAGAGAAGAAAATACATAGATCCTTTATATTAACTTTATCAAGATCATTACATGCCGGGCTGTAAGGCCTTCCCGATTTTGGCCATATATTCAGTGAATTACAATAAGATCTTCATACAACAAAGGTCACAGATCTTCAATCTCAATATCTAAACATTTGCTTTCTTTCTCTAAGAATGATATCTAAACTAAGAACATACAAAAGAATATATACACAAGTCCACCAAAGAAGTTGTCGCTCAAATCCATAAGGGAGACCCAGTTAGGTCCACACAGATCCCAAAGAGAGATCCCACATAAATTAAACCAATGAAAAATAACTGAAGAAGTCAGCCAAAGATCCAACTTCCAAATTAAACATCTCGAGCAGAAAGAACACCAAAAATCAACAACCGTCGGTAAACCATACCTGATCATCAGAAAACCCGTCGGTAAGGACATCAACGAAACCCATTGGTAAAAGCATGACCGAGCAATAGGAAACAACAAGCATACCCGAGAGACAGAACCCAAGCAACAGAGAAAGGCATGCCCGAGCAACAGGACCCGAGCAACAGAGAACAAATTAAAGAACTAAAGCAAACATCTTTTTGGTTGTGCGGGATTGCCAATGACTTAAGATGCTCCTGCATCAGACACCTGGGGTTACAAGAAATGATTCTCCAAATCATTTATCAGGTCCAACCTGACATGAATCTAACTTAGATTGAGAAATCCAAGATGAGTCCTCAATAGGTATGTTCTTCCACTTCACTAGATACTCCATGTATTATTTTCCTCTTGTGCTTCTACCAATTCTTTGTTTCAAAATATTTTCCACTTCTTCTATCTTCTTCTTAGGATAATCACATGGTACAGTCACTTCTTCATTAGGTTCATGATATTCATACAAATCTGAAATATTGAATATAGGTGATATATCCATTTCATCAGGTAATTCAACTTCATAAGCATTTCCACTATCAAATCTTCTCAGTATTTTGCAAGGACCAAATTTCTTCATCTTCAGTTTACCATATGTTCCAATAGGAAATCTTCCTTTCTTCAGATGAACCATTACAAAATCACCAACTTCAAATGTTTTATGTCTCCTTGATCTGTCTGCAATGTCTTTGTATTTATGATTACTTTTCTCCAGCTTATGTTTTACATCTTCATGCAATGTCTTCATAAATTCTGCAAATTCCTCTACTTCAACACTTCTTTTCTCTTCACCAACAATATCTCTCAAATATGATATACCTCTTGGTTGTGTGCCATGAACAATTTCAAAAGGTGTCTTTCCAGTACTTCTGTTCACTGAACTATTGTATGCAAACTCTGCTTGTGCCAACATCAAATCCCAATTGCCTGGTGTGTCTCCAATTAAGCATCTCAACATATTACCCAGACTTCGGTTAAAACCTTTGTTTGTCCATCAATCTGTGGATGAAATGTAGAACTAAACTTCAACTCAGTATCCAACTTCTTCCAAAGTGTTATCCAGAAATAGCTAACAAGTTTACTATCTCGGTCAGAGATGATACTCTTCAGTAATCATGCAATCTGACAATTTACTTAAAGAAAAGGTATGTTATGTGTACTACATCTGATGTTTTCTTACATGGTATGAAATGTGTCATCTTATAGAATCTATCCACAACAACAAATATGGAATCATTACCTCTTGTTGTTCTAGGTAAGACAAAAACAAAATCCATGATGATATCACTCCAAGGTTTCTCAGGAACAGTAATAGGTGTATACAAACCAGTATTCTGACTCACTCCTTTTGCAACTTGACAAACTCCATAGCTTTTCACAAATTTTTGAACATCCTTATATAACTGAGGCCAAAAGTACCTCTCCTTCAGCAAACTCAATGTTTTATCAATGCCAAAGTGTCTAGCCAATCCACTACTATGTTTCTCCTTAATCAAATTAGTTCTCATTGAACCTCTCGATATACACAAATGAATACCCTTGAACAACATATCTTCCTGAATGAAATAGTCTTCATACTTACTTGATTGATTTGAATTAGGTGCTCTGCACACTCTCCACTGCTCTAAAAAATCAAGGTCACTTTCATACAAATGTTTCATATCATCAAAACCAAGAACTTCAATTCTTATTTCGGTCAAGAAAGATCTCCTTCTACTCAATGCATCTGCAAATCTGTTAGAAGCTCCATTCATATGCTTAATCACAAATCTAAAGCTCTGCAAATAATCTACCCAATTCATATGTCTTTGATTCAACTTATTTTGACTACCCAAATACTGTAAAGCCTTATGATCAGTATACAACACAAATTCATTTGGCATCAAGTAATGTCTCCACTTCTTCATAAATTGAACAATAGCATAGAATTCTTGATCATAGACAAAATATTTCCTCTTTGCATCATTCAACTTTTCACTAAAGAAAACAATAGGTTTACCTTCTTGAGTCAACACAGCTCCAATTGTACTTCCACTTGCATCACATTCAACTTGAAATACCTTATTGAAATCGGGTAATGCTAAGACAGGTAATTCATCAACCTTTAGCTTCAAAGCTTCAAAACTCTTATCATCTCCATGTGTCCATTTGAATTATCTTTTGTCTCCTCTCATTGTCTCAGTCATAACATTACAAGTAGAACTGAAATTTCTAATAAACTTCCTGTAAAAACTTGCCAATCCATGAAAGGATCTTACCTTAGTGACATTTTCAGGTGTAGGCCAACTCAGTATAGCTTCAACCTTTTCTGGATCCATCTTCAAACCATCAGCTGAAATCACAAAACCTAAATACACAAGCTCTTCTTTCATGAAGATACACTTCTTCAGAATTATCAAGGACTTTTCCTCTTTCAATCTCTGTAACACTTGTCTTATATGCATCAAATGCTCTTCTCTAGTCTTACTAAATATCAGAATATCATCCAAGTATACAATCACACATCTATTCAATAATTTCTTCAAAACTTCATTCATTAATCTCATAAATGTACTGGGTGCATTAGTTAAACCAAAAGGCGTAACCAACCACTCATACAAACCTTCCTTTGTCTTGAAAGCAGTATTTCATTTATCACCTTCTCTAATTCTGATATGATGATATCCACTTTTCAAATCAATTTTGGTAAAATACCTTGCTCCACTCAAACAATCCATTATGTCATCCATTCTCGGTATAGGGAACCTATACTTCACTGTGATCTTGTTTATTGCTCTAGAATCAGTGCACATTCTCCATTCTCCATTCTTCTTAGGTGCCAACATAGTAGGTACTGCACATGGACTTAAAATTTCTCGGATCAAACCTTTGTTCAACAATTCATGAACTTTTCGGTTAAGCTCTTCATTCTCGATCGGTGTTAACCTATGTGGTGCTTTGTTTGGTAAACTAGCTCCAGGAATCAGATCCATATAGTGACTGATATCTCTCATTGGTGTAAAACTATCAGGTACATTATCTGAAATTATCTCCTTGTACTTAGTGAGCAACTTTCCAACTTCTGCAGGAATGTCATCTTCTGTGTTCTTACTTGGTTTGTTAGGAATCACAGCATAACAGATATCATCTCTTTTCAAATCCTTAACAAACTATCTACCTTCTATCAAACAAACTTTCACAGATGTAACCATCAATAGATTCTTCAACCAAAGGTAGCAAAATTTGCTTCTTACCATCAACCCAAATAGAATATCTATTCAACCTTCCATCATGTATAACATGTCTATCATATTGCCAAGGTCTTCCCAACAAAATATGACAACAATCCATAGGCATAATATCACACAACACCTTATCATACTATTTTCCAATTTTCAGATTCACAAAACATTGTTCAATTACCATTAATGTATGCTCATCCTTGATCCATGAGATCTGATAGGGCTTTGGATGCTTCATCCTCTCCAACTGCAATTTTTCAACCATTTCCTCAGATGTCAGATTCTCCAAGCTCCCACTATCAACAATCACCTTCCAAATTTTGTCTGCAACTCTACATCTGGTCTTGAACAAACTTTTCCTGATCGGATCTTGCTTATCCTTCTCACTCCATAGTATCCTTCTAATCATGAGATTACTTTCAGGTTCATTGGATAGTTTCTCTTACACTAAAGCATTTCTGGTACTGCTACTGCTACCACCTTTCTTGCTTGCATGTGTACATTCAAAGAATTTATGTCCTTCTTCACCACAATTGTAACAAGTAACTTGGAATCCCTTTCTACTATATCCACCTCTGGAGTAGTTACCTCTTCCTCGGTATGAACTTCCACCTTTCCATTCAGTCTTTCCTTTGTCTTGAGATGTGTCTGAAACCGACTTGTCTGGTTCATATCTACTATTTTCACCATGAGATCTTCCTCTTCCTCTAGGGAATCTACCACCTCTGCCTTTTTGTCTTTGTTCATATCTTATGTTCAGCTTTTCCTCAGCTTTTAGGGAAAATTGGTATGCCTCTTCAATGCTTTCCATCTTGACCAGACTAATTTCATCTTGTATAGAACTCCTCAAGCTATTCAGGTATCTTGTTGTTCTTTCCACCTCATCTTCAACATGTCCATATCTGATGTCTAATCTATAGAATTCCTCAATGTACTCTTTCACAGATTTATCTTTCTGCTTCAAGATTTGCATTCTCGTAATCAAGTTAATCTGATAATCACAAGGAAGAAACTTACATTTCAATTTGTTTACCATCTTGTCCCATACTTTGATTTTGTCTTTACCTTTCTTCTTTCAATCCAATTGCAGATGTTCCCACCGTAAGGATGCATGACCTTTCATCTTTGTGCTTGCAATCTTCACCTTCTTATCCTCTGCTACATTCTCATATTAAAAATACTTTTTCATCTCAGTTATCTAGACAATTAATTCATTAGAATCCAACTTTCCACTATATTCAAGAGGATTGAACTGAGGTGTGGATTTCAAACTTGTCAAAGCTCTCAGGAATCTCTCTTCTTCCTGATTCATCACAGATGCAGCTTCACCTTGAACCTCTTCAATTTCATCATCACTAACATCATCAAGATGTCTTCCTTTGCGTTGGGCTATCTCAACAGCTTCCAATCTAGCAGCCATCTGTCTAAGCATATTAGCTACACCTGGATCTGCATTTCCTCTCCTACGAACCATCTTGAATCCCTCTGCAACTGTAGGTCAGGTCGCAATCTACTACCCACAACAATACCAACTAGGGTTAGGGTTTACAAGAAGGAACTTAGATCTCACCAATGCTCTGATACCACCTGATGCAAGGAGGAGGGAGGCAACGGGGCCAGAGGCTCACCCAACTACCAAACCACCTTGCAAAACCAATGCGGAAGCCAAACACACATTGAGAGAAGAAAATACAAAGATCCTTTATATTAACTTTATCAAAATCATTACATGATAGGTTGTAAGGCCTTCCCGATTTCGGCCATATATTCAATGAATTACAATAAGATCTTCATACAACATAGGTCATAGATCTTTGATCTCAATATCTAAACATTTTCTTTCTCACTAATAGATTTGACCCTAAATTGCGACCAAACTTTTCGACCAACTACCAAAATTGTTTTACTTGGTCGCATTATAAAATATAACTTTTCTTTTTTTTACTTTTATGCCCGTGTTGGTCGAAATTTCGACCAACACGTGCATAAAGGTAAAAAAAAAGAAAAGTTATCTTCATTTTACCACCGTGCTGCATCTATTATTGAAGCACTGAATGAATTAGAGCAAGATCGGGGCGGTAGACAGAAGCTA
>MU227688.1:1284385-1321784 GCA_018584345.1 Thuja plicata | reverse complement strand
ACCACAATATTCCCTCCATCATAATCAACATCTATTTAAATTTGTTTACAGCACAGAATTAGAAGAAGAAGAATGAGAATATGATCTTCATAGAATCGAAATAGAATTTTAAAAAAAAAAAAAAATTTAAAAAAAATTAACATTGGTCGAAATTTCGACCAATGCCAGGGTTAATTTCGACCAATACAATGGTCGAAATTTCGACCATTGGTTTGGTGGAAAGCATGGCATTCTCGTCATTTTTAAGTGAATTGGTCGAAATTTGCGACCACTCGTTGGTGGAAGTATTGGTCGAAATTTCGACCAATGCACTAAAAAATGACGGTGATTTTAAGCTTGGGTTATAGTCGAAATTTTGACCTTTTTTTTGGTCAGAATTTTGACTAATTATAAATACGTCGAAAATTTGACAAAAAAAGACCGACGAAAATTTTGGTCGTGAATTCGACCAATTACTGTCGAAATTTCGACCAATTATCATCAAAAATTGAGGTCAAATTTACTAGTGTCTTGCTCTAAGAATGATATCTAAACTAAGAACATACAAAATAATATATACACGAGTCCACCAAAGAAGTCGTTGCTCAAATCCATAAGGGAGACCCAGATTTAGGTCCACACAAATCCCAAGGAGAGATCCCACATAAATTAAACCAATGAAAAATAACTGAAGAAGTCAGCCAGAGATCCAACTTTCAAATTAAACATCTTGGGCATAAAGAACACCAAAAATCATCAACCATCGGTAAAGCATACCCGAGCATCAGAAAACCTGTCGGTAAGGAGATCACTGAAACCCGTCGGTAAAAGCATGACCAAGTAACATGAAACAACAAGCATGCCCGAGAGACAGAACCCGAGCAACAAAGAAAGGCATGCCCGAGCAATAGGACCCGAGAGACAAAGAACAAATTAAAGAACTAAAGAAAACATCTTTTTGGTTGTGCAGGATTGCCAATGACCCAAGATGATCATGCATCATTTTTGGGTAGTTAAAGAGATCTTCACTCCATGGAAACAATACCTAGAAATGGAAAAAACATGGGCATCTACATCGTGGACCTTCGTGTCCTAGTAGTGTGACACTTGTTGTGTGAACTAACGAACATCCAAGAAGTGGGCCTATAATATTGTATTTGAAAGCCAATTTGCCTTAGATTAATCTATTTGTCCTTGTGTCAAAACTCGTGCTAGATTATAAAACTTTTTTTCCATTGTGCTTGTTCTTTGATCAATTTCCAAACGCAAAACAAACATCAAAAGATGTCAAAATGAGTCAAACGTGTTAAAGTCTAGGGTTGTCAACATCAACTGTCTTTCAAATCAGAAGCCTTGTTCCAAAAAATCAAAATTGTCAAACAAAGAAGCCTAATCTTGATTCTTTTTTTAAAAACGTTTTCCCCTTTCCTGCAATTGCCCACATTTTGCCGCAATTGATGGAAGTTTTCCGCAATCATCCTTTTTATTGCCACAATTGACCCGTTTATTACCGTAATCGGTGATAGATTACCACAATCGACCAATCACTTTACCGCAATTAGTGGAGTTTTGTCGCAATTGACCAGAGAATTTTTTACACCTGTTTTGACCTAAAAATCTTGAAAATACTCTCCATTTTGTGTCAAATACCAGTGTCTATCCCAGAAAAAATGTGAAGAACATTGTGTGAATCTCTAAACATTAAAGATCATCTCGTCTTTGGAAGCACGATTATTGTCCAAACATTGTTAGTTTGAAAGTTTAGACTCGAAATATCTTGATCCCATTATCTCAAACATCATCAATATCTGTATCAATGACTTTGTCCCAGGCAAAGGTCAAAAAATCTTATTCTTACATCATCAAAACCTTGAGATCAAGATAAATCAACATATGTCCTTAATAATTACCCTTGTCCAAACATAACTTAGACTTTCCTAGAAAGGTTATCCTTTTTTGTTTGCTTTATATCACTTGTTTTAGTCATAAAATCTGGACCACACTATGTCTCAAACACCTCATGGAGGGCCTTACACAAGGTTGAAGGCTAAAACACAACCTGATGAGTCATATATCAACAGATTCCCCGCTTGGGAAATAGAGTGAGAGGACGATCCTTTCACAAATACCAGTTCTGCTCTATTCATTGAGAATCCCCATGGATCGGCTTTATTCCAAAATGTCACAGAAGAGGAGCTCAATGATATAGAGCAAAATGCCTATTCTGCGCAAGTGGTTGACATTGTTGTAGAGAGGAACCACGAACATTTCTTAGCCATGCTGATAAAGAAGGGAGTCAAACTCCTTGCTGAATTCAGTGTGTCGACCATATGGCCCGAAAACCCTCTCACAGGTCAAAACACTACTCATCCCTATCAAACACTACTTGTAGTTTCTCAAATCTTCCCGTCCTTGACAACACCATCATTGGCACAGATGATACCCAATCAAACCAACTACATGGGCACATCTTCCATGTAAAGCATGACATTCTCCCAACTAAGTGCACCCATGGTCACTAGTATGCCTCGACCCTTGAGCTTATGGTCTGGCCAATCAATCTCTCATGTTATGCCTTCTATCCCACCAACAAGTAGCAACCTTTTTGCAACCATGCCGCTATCGCAGTCAATCCCTACTAGCCTTGGGGTCAACACATCATTCCCACAAGGATCATCTCTGCAGGTTTGACTTTCAGTCAATGCCCACCCAAGGTTACGCATTTTCTCACCTAGCAACAACCTCAGCTTCAGCAGCAACAACCCTAGCTTCAACAACAACAACCTCTATCCCAACAACATCAACCCCCGCTTCAACAACAACATCCCCAAACCCAAAATAAAACATAGCAAAACCAACTTTGGGCCACTCACATGCCCCCATTTCAGAATCACATGTTGGTAATTCAATATCAAGTCCCAAGGACGAGGTCGTATGTTCCTACTCAAGGGACGCAGAGGCGCAACCTTATACCTACTACATCATAGAGGTACAACGTCATACATCGTCCTTAGTCTCAAATAGACATGTTGATCCACCAAGTGTAGAACCTTCAAACCCAAATGATGGATATGCAAAATCGAAGGCAAACTAAATCCTACACCACAGAGGATTTATACATGTACCCCTTTGATCACTCTCTTCACATGTCTCCATTCCCAACTCACTTCTCAGTACCAAAATTTGACAAATATAGGGGCAATACCAACCCTATTGAGCATATCTGAGAATTCTTTGCTAGTTGCGTTGAAGTCGCACATGATGAGATATACTTAATGCAACTATTCCCACAAAGCTTAGCCGAACCAGCAATGGAATGGTTCTCACATCTACCTCATGGCATTCTGTCTTGGGGTGAGTTGACCAAAAATTTCATCGCTCACTTCCATCATAACATCGAGCGCAAGATCAACATAAAGGACCAAGTTGTGATATCAAACAAAAGGATGGAGAGTCTTTTGTAAAATTCCTACAGAGATGGAGGAATATTGCAAACAAGATAACGTATGATGTACCTGAGCAAGACCTAACAGTCATGTTTGTTGACAATCTGATTCTAGACATGTTATTTACAACAGAATTGCAGTAGCTCTGAACTTTACACAACTCATCAAATGAGGAGTTCGTTGTGAGAAGAACTTGGTCAAACGAGGTGTCCTTGTAGATCCTACCCAAATGAATACAAATAAGACTGCAATGGACAAAGCTAAGTGGTGGAATAAAAACAAAAATATCACCAGCGATGGTGTCATTAATGTGAAAACAGTCAGCTATGCACAACCCAAAGTGTCACTGCAAGGTGCACCTACGGCCAACCAACAACCTACAGTGCCCGCTCCACAAGCATACACTCAAACTCAACCTCCCCCTGTCCAACTGTGTCAAACAGTCAACAATAAGCTCAACACAAACCATGGTTTTAATTCCCACAATGAGATTTTACAGCATTAGGAGAGTCAATAGAATCAACTTTATGAAAGCTGATACAATCCAACAATATCACTATCCCAAAAATCAGGGAATATGAACACGGTGCAATCAAACCAATGTGGTACAATGACAATGATTTCTGTGAGTTTCATCGAGTGAAGGGACACAAGACACCCAACTGTTACCGATTGAAACACGTCATCCAAGATCTGACTAACATAGGGGTCATCAACATAACAAATACCCAAACCAAAGGAACAACTGATCATATGATATTCAATGACACATTTCATGTTAACAACAAAGGGAAAACCTCCAGGTCTAGTGGACAGTCGAAACAGGTCAACTACACTTATGCCAACAGTGATAACACTATAAATTGCCTAAATCCTTCAGATAGCCATGTGGCTATGATCGCTATCAGAGACCAAGGTAACAAATGTGTTGTAACCGCGCATCATACAAGAGTTGTCTTGCAAGGAGCACCTTCCTCATCTGCTACACCAGTCAACCCTCAAGAAACCTCAGATCCACATACAAGCCTAGTGGATTAGCTAAAGCGCATGCCTGCCCAAATCTCCATGTTTGACCTCTTGCACGTATCTCCCTAGTATAAACAAGCACTTGACCAAGCCATTCAGAAAGTAGTTGTCCCAAGGGACATAACCCCTGAGAGCTTCCAAACAATGGTTAAACATATAGCAGCCAACAAACAAGCAACATTCACAGACCATGACGTGCCGCCGCACAAACCCTTGCACAATGATCCCTTGCACTTGTTTGTCCAAGTCCACAAAAGCGCAATCCGTACATTCCTTGTTGATGGTGGGACTGGATTATACATTTGTACTTTAAAGTTAATCAAGCAATTAGGCTACTCAAAGTCCAGTATTGATGTAACAAGGAGGATCAACATCAGAGCCTACGATGAAGAGGAAAGATCCTCCAAAGGTATTATCATTCTACCTGTCCGGATTTGCCCAATTGTCAATAACACTCCCTTCCAGATCCTAGACCTAAAGTTGGGATACAACATGTTACTAGGGAGACCATGGATACATGAGATGCAAGTGTACCTTCAACATATCATCAGTGGATCAAGTTCCCACACCAGGGGGAAGAAATCATCGTTGAGGGAGATCCAAATCCTTTCCAATACTGTAGTGCGGTCCAAACCAGCACTGACAACCAGGTTTTGTCAAACCAAGAGGCAAGTATCCCTTCTGCCTCAAATTCAATTCCCAAAGACATCACAAGAAAAGCAGGAAAAATATCCATTACTGACATGGGATGTGGTGAATATAGCTACGAGGAAGCTTTCACTATCACAAACATACCTTAGAGCCCATGA
The DNA here is from genome assembly GCA_018584345.1 of Thuja plicata. Taxonomy (NCBI): domain Eukaryota; kingdom Viridiplantae; phylum Streptophyta; class Pinopsida; order Cupressales; family Cupressaceae; genus Thuja; species Thuja plicata. The sequence continues at coordinate 1,316,524 of MU227688.1, read as the reverse complement.
ACATATGGCATGCCACAACCAGCTATTACAACAGAAACCCCAGAGCCTGTCCTGTTCAGGTGTCCACCCACGACCTTTGTTAGATGGGGAGACATTGCAAAAGAAAACCCATTTGATCCAGATATCAATACATGGTTGTATCAAGATCCACAAGAGACACTTCAAGAGACACTTCAACAACCCCTACCCATATCAACCTATGGAGCTGGCTATACAATGCTGCAAAGATTTGGGTATGATGATACAACTGGTCTGGAGGAAAGACAACAAGGCTTAATGGAACCATCTCTCCCGCCAACCCAGAGAAACAAGAGAGGGTTAGGCTGTGGACAACAAAGAACTAGTCCTATCACCCGAGACATACAAGTTGATCAAGAACAAATAGCAGAGTTACACCGGGGGCAAAACCCAAAACACATCTTGATAAGCGACATACTACAATAGTAGTTAACCGCTGAAGTGGGAACCTCTCAATCCCGATTAAACCTCAACCAAGCAATCTACGATAACGAGGGAAGTGAGACAGCTGATGAGCGTTCTAGGGAAATCAACTACCACGAGTACGAGTGGGGATCCCTTCACGACTCTGGACCTTCAATCCCAGACTATTCCCCTCGGTCAGCCACTACCATACACCTTGAAGATCTGTTCGACCAATTAACCATAGATGATCAACCCTATATCGATAAACATATCGATATCAATTCATTGGGTGGTGCGTCCACATCACAATCTAGGTTTGTCGGAACCATCTTCATAGTCCCCTTCAACCAAACAGAGTCAACCCAACACGAGGGCCTATGTCTTGTACACCCAGAACTAATAGAGCGGGATCAACAAGGGCCCCCTAAATAGGAATCTGCAGGATGCGGTAAACATCCTCCAGAGTGACTGTGCACTTGCCAGTCGGTAAACTAAAGGTACGGGTCTTAGAATGCCACCTCTCTAATAAGGCGGAGATCAGACCCCTGTTGGTCGTGATCTCAAGCACATAGAAAATCTAGTAGAGTCCTAACAGCCTCAAAATGTCTCTCTTAGCCTCAGTAACCTGAAAGTGCATAACCAAACCTGAGGGTCTTGACTCCTGTCATCGAAGGATAGTCCCAACAAACTGCAAAACAACAAAAAGCAAAGTATCAGTAACAGGTCAGTGACAAAGAATCGTCAAGTCATTAATGCATGTTAAAAAGGATTATTAGAACAATTGCGGCATTCCACAAACAAATGCAGCACTTTTAAGGCCTTTGCGGAAAACAAACATCAATTGCGGCAAGACACTGATAATTGCGGTAATCAACACTATGAATGAGGCACACTTATCGATTGCAGCATGCAATCGTCAACTGCGGCAAAACTGTAACCTATTGCGGCACTATTTGAAATTTTAAAAAACAACAATAATTTTAAATGCAATAAATGAGCGCATTAATGACAGGGAGGACAAGATCACTTACCGGACGTCCTGAGCCAGCTAGCCAATGAAAAGTGTGGACCCGATCAGAGACATGTACACCGCCTGGAATGCCTGTCATAGCTCAAAGAAGACACAAAAAAGCAGAGAAAACAAGATACAAACTCACCAGAATTGTCAGAGCTCTAGAGTGCAAAGTGACAAATGAATGGCTCTCCTAGCTATTTATAGAGGTTTTCAAAGACCCTAAATTCCTCTAGGACCTCAATTTTTCTTCCCGGACCTCGGAAACTTTGACAATCAATATCAGAAGCATAATGCGGCGTTTTTAAGATCAGTCAAATACCCATATTATCAATTAGCAGTTTTAACAAATTAACGCTAATGTCGCAACTTTTCGCTAAAATTTGTTGAGGGGGCATAAATACACCTGATATTGCTAGGGCAAGCTAGGACAGGATCAAAACAGAGAATCTTTGACACACTGCGACAAGCCACATTGTATCAAAGAGGGGCAAATGTTGACACCCTAAAATGGACAGACTTGCAACTTGACATTAAAAATACTAATTTTCATTTATTAATTAATGATTTTTTAAACGTTAATTAATTATCTTTTTTCTTCTAAATTCATTTTATCTATTAATTAATGGTCTTTTAATCGTTAATTAATCATCTATTTTCTTCTAAATTCATTCCCCAAATCATCTAATCAAATTCTCAAAATTAATTAAATAGTTAATTTTATTTAATTAATTAACCTTAATTGATTAATTACCATTAATTAATTAATTAAATTCAATTTCCTATAGTTTAAATTGAAAGATTTAAACTTACTAATTAAATTCCCAATTAAATTAATTTCATTTCATTTAATAAAGCAATTCTAAATAAAAAAGAATTTAATTATCTCATATGTTGAAAACTTTAATTACATAAATAATTTAAATAATCAATTATGTTCAAAGATATAATCCTTAATTAGATCACATGGGTAACTCCACCCATCTCTCTAGTTCACATGGGTAACTCCACCCACCTCTTCAGTTCTAAAAGGTAACTCAAAATTAGCTCTTTAGTTAACCAAACTCTATCTCCTCTCTCCCAGTTGAAGAGGTGGAGTTTACTGATGGTTTCTCCAGTTCCCTTTGATCTCAACCGTTCATCTTCCTATCTCTGGGATTGATCTCAACTGTTCATCTCATTCTCAATTCCTATATAACAAATCATTCATAACCATTTAAAGGATCCAGGATTTTAAGCTCTCGTGTGTCATTACTCCGTTAGTTTGGTTCTAGCATTCAAGCCATCTTGTGATCACACACACATTTCAATTATCAAATTTTGGACGCTCCCAAGTCATAGACGCTGGCCACACCAATACTGAGCATCAAAAACAATGTTTCAGAAGGAGTAGAGAGAGACAATAGAAGCTTCAAGCAATTGGGTTTGCATTCTTTTGTTTCCCATTCTTTGCTTGTATATTTTATTGATACGTTTAAGTATTCGTTATTAGTAGTTTTTATATTGATTTCCCAATTGCAAACCGGTGCTACTAACCCTCGTCGTTGGAAAGTGAAGGAACCACAAAATTGACACGCATACATTTTGGTGATGGACAACCTATCAAGACCCATCCCAAATCTAGACCATGGGATATCATAGGGATCAGACATCCCAAGCTGATCCTGGGGTAGCCCAGAAAGCTTGGATAGTGCAATCACACTAGCGTCCCGGTCGTACTCAACAAGGGCCCCTGAATAGGAATCTGCAGGATGCGATAAACATCCTCCAGAGTGACTGTGCACTCGCTAGTCGGTAAACTAAAGGTACAGGTATCAGAATGTCACCTCTCTAATAAGGCGGAGGACTTATAGTGTTCACGTCGGGTTCTCCAAAATGTACGAGTGTCGAATTCGTGGTTCCTTCACTTTCCAACAATGAGGGTTAGTAGCACCAGTTTGCAATGGGGAAATCAATACAAAAACTACTAATAACGAACACTTAATGTATCAATAAAATGTACAAGCAAATGAAAGGAAAACAAATGAATGCAAACCCAATTTTTTGAAGCTTCTATTGTCTCTCTCTACTCCTTTCGAAACATTGTTTTTTATGCTCAGTATTGGTGTGGGCAACATCTATGACTTGGGAGCGTCGAGAATTTGATAATTGAAATGTGTGTGTGTGATCGCAAGATGGCTTGAATGCTAAAACCAATCTGATAGAGTAATGGCGCATGTGAGCTTGAAATCCTGGATCCTTCAAATGGTTATGAAGGGTTTGTTATATAGGAATTGAGAATGAGATAAACAGTTGAGATCAATCCTAGAGATAGGAAGATGAACGGTTGAAATCAAAGGGAACTGGAGAAGCCATCAATAAACTCCACCTCTTCAACTGGGAGAGAGGGGATAGAGTTTGGTTAACTGAAGAGCTAATTTTGAGTTACCTTTTAGAACTAAAGAAGTGGGTGGAGTTACCCATGTGAACTGGAGAGATGGGTGGAGTAACCCATGTGATCTAATTAAGGATTATCTCTTTGAACATAATTGATTATTTAATTCATTTATGTAATTAAAGTTTTCAACATGTGAGATAATTGAATTCTTTTTTATTTAGAATTGCTTTATTGAATGAAATTAAATTAATTTACTTGGAAGAATTTAATTAGTAAGTTTAAATTCTCTCCTCACTTGGTGGATCCTGGAGTAGCATAAGAACATAATCGTGAAATATAGATTGACATCTGACCGATTGACTGACCTAGTCAACATTTTTTATTGTTCCTTGATTCTCTTGATTGGCTCGACTCTTTTGATAGGCTTGATTGGCTTGATTGTCTAATTGTGTCTAGTTTCAGTAATAGATGACTCATATAAGATTGACCTGTCTAGTTTTGAGCTTATCCATCACTGTGTAATGATCGATTGTGATCATTTTGGATGGCTGATCAAGCTGTGTTAGATGGGACCAATGTTGATTCAAAAAGTTCATGGTTTTGACATTTGATAGATTGGCTTGGTCGCCAGTTTTCTTGCTGATAGATTGATAAAGCTATGTCATATGGGCTCAATGCTGATTCGCAAAGCTCATGGCTGTGACATTGATTGACTTGGTGTGATCACCCTTTGCTTTGTTGATAACCGAGTTAGTTTTATTGCTTGGGATTTTGCAATTTTTTTAATCCCCCAATCCCTCATCTCTCCTCTCCCTCACAACCCAAGAGTCCTCACTATCAGCACTATCTCCAGTACTGTTGCCAGTACTGCTACTCCCACTAGAAGTGCTAGAACATGCACTCTCTCTATCCAACGCCTCCACATCAATATCATCTATCTCAACATCTACATCCTCAACTACAACTCTCTCCTCCAATCTCTCAGAAAGCACAACAGCAATGCGACAACGCACTCTTCGAACCAATTGAGGACCCTCCTCCTCTAAACCCTCCTCCTCTAGGATGACACCTAATCCAACCCACCCACTACTTCGTCCACCCCTAGTCCTCACCCTCCCACCAGCACCTCCAAGACCAGGATCATCTCCACCATCCCCATCACCATGGCCACCATCTCGACCCCGGCCCCATCTCTCCTCCATCCTCTATGTCCGCCACCATCCATACCACCTCCATCCCTACCACCTCCATCTCTACCATCCTCATCCCTCCCTCGACCCCACCTCTAACGTGGCCTCCTCAACAATCTACCAACAACTGGTTGTGACACATCAGTGAGTGGCTTTGGACGGGTAGCCTACCACCATGCATCATATTGTGGAGTAGTGCCTGTAATAGAACAAGTTCATATATCAGTAACATATACATGATCAACATAAAGGACTATTCAAAGGAAAGATATCTAAATAGTGTAGAAAAGATAGCTAAGTATGGCCACATCAATAAAGAGAAATACACTAGCAAGGGACAGATTTAGAATACATACCAGCATCCGTAGTAGTAGATCTCCAAGTCCATGCAACATGCATGAGACCCTGGAACTCGGTAACAGTCGCATCAAGAGGAACGATTGCACCCCAAAGAGTAGCATCTCTCGATCTACGAACAAAATAGGCATAAGAATCAGTAACATCTTGCCTCTCCCCAAACTGTCGCAACACCCTATCAGTGTTGTGGAAGTCTATCATACATGTACGTGCCTACTGACACGGCCGATCAGGAACCTCTAGTGACGACAAAAATGTAAATGCATGTCCTCACCATCCCAAACAAGACAGTCCCTGTAAGGCCTCCAGATAAAGTATGGCATCATATCCAGCTATTGCCACCAAAACATCAAGTGTCCCATATGAGACTGAACGATGGCACCATCGTACATGAATACATACGGTCTCCCCGCAGGAAGATCCCAAGCACCTATGGGCCGCCACCCTACAATGTGCTCCCAATCCCATATCTGAAGTAATGTGGCACCGCAACCAAGCGACTTACCTCCGAGGTAAGAAACATAGAACATATGGAAGTACATGTAGGCCAACATGCATGGAGCCTAGGAATATAGGGTATGATCTCGAAACATGCCACATAAACAAGCACCGAACCCAACAGAGAATCTATGCGGACGACGATCAGGACACAAGATCCCACAAATCAAACTACCTAACAATGTGGACAACCTATCAAGACCCATCCCAAATCTAGACCATGGGATATCATAGGTATCAGACATCCCAAGCTTATCCTGGGGGAGACCAGAAAGCTAGGACAATGCAGTCACACCAGCGTCCTGATCGTACTCAACAAGGCCCCCCTGAATAGGAATCTGCAGGATGCGATAAACATCGTGCAGAGTGACTGTGCACTCGCCAGTCGGTAAACTAAATGTACAGGTATAAGAATGCCACCTCTCTAATAAGGCGGAGATCAGACCCCTATTGGTCATGCTCTGGCATATAGAAAATCCAGTAGAGGTCTAACTGCCTCAGAATGTCTCTCTCAGCCTTAGTAACCTGAAAGCGTAGAACCAAACCTGAGGGTCTCAACTTCTAGCCTCAAAGGATAGCCCCAGCATACTGCAAAACAACATAAATTAGAGTATTAGTAACAGGTCAAGTCAAGTCATTAATGAATTTTTAAAAAGGGCTTATTACAACAATTGCGACAATCCACAAGAAAATGCGGCACTTATAAGGCCTTTGTGGCAAACAAATATCAATTGCGGCAATCAACCAATAATTGCGGCAATCAACCAATAATTGCGGCAATAAACACACTGATTACGGCACGTTTATCGATTGTGGCATGCAATTGACAATTGCGGCATCAAAACCGCAACCTATTACGACACGATTTCAAATTTTCACAAAAAGCAATATTTTTAAATGCAATAAATGAGTGCATTAATGATAGGGAGGATAAGATCACTTACCGGACGTCCTGCTCCAGCTGGTCGATGAAATGTACAAACCTAATCAGAGACATTACAACGCCCGAAATGCCTGCCATAGCTGAAAGAAAACAGAAAAAAGTAGAGAAAACAATATACAAACTCACCACAATTGTCAGAGCTCCAAAGTGCAAAGTGAATAATGAAAGGCTCTCCTAGCTATTTATAGAGGTTTTCAAGAAACCCTAATTCCTCCAAGACCTCAAAATTTTATTCCCGGACCCCAAAAATTTCAAAACTCAATATCAGGGGCATAATAAAGCATTTTTCGAATTGGTCAGCTACCCAGATTCACAATTTGTAGTTTCAACAAATTAACGCTCATGTTGCGACTTTTTCGCTCAAATTTGTTGAGGGGGCATAAATACACCTGCTATCGCCAGGGCAAGCTAGGGCAAGATCAAAACAAAGAATCTTTGACACACTGCAACAAGCCACATTGCATCAAAGAGGGGCAAATGTAGACACCCTAAAATGGACAGGCTTGCAACTTTACATTAAAAACACTAATTTTCATCTATTAATTAATGGTTTTTTAATCGTTAATTAATTATCTATTTTCCTCTAAATTCATTCCCCAAATCGTCTAATCAAATTCCCAAAATTAATTAAATAATTAATTTTATTTAATTAATTAACCTTACTTGATTAATTACCATTAATTAATTAATTAACCTTAATTGATTAATTACATTAATTAATTAATTAAAATCAATTTCCTATAGTTTAAATTAAAAGATTTAAACTTACTAATTAAATTCTTCTAATTAAATTAATTTCAATTAAATTAATTTAATTTCATTCAATAAAGCAATTGTAAAATAAAAAAGACTTCAATTATCTCACATGTTGAAAACTTTAATTACATAAATGAATTAAATATTTTTTTATTTTCAAAGAGATAATCTTTAATCAGTTCACATGGGTAACTCCACCCATCTCTCCAGTTCACAAGGGTAACTCCACCCACCTCTTCAGTTCTAAAAGGTAATGCACAATTAGCTCTTCAGTCAACCAAACTCTATCTCCTCTCTCCCAATTGAAGAGGTGGAGTTTACTGATGGCTTCTCCAGTTCTCTTTAATCTCAACCATTCATCTCCCTATCTCTGGGATTGATCTCAACCATTCATATCATCCTCAATTCCTATATAACAAACCCTTCATAACCATTTGAAGGATCCAGGATTTGAAGCTCACATGCACCATTACTCTGTCATATTGGTTCTAGCATTCAAGTCATCTTGTGATCACACACACATTTCAATTATCAAATTCTCGACGCTCCCAAGTCATGGGTGCTGCCCACACCAACACTGAGCATCAAAAATAGCATTTCGGAAGGAGTAGAGAGAGACAATAGAAGCTTCAAGCGTTTGGGTTTGCATTCATTTGTTTTCCTTTCATTTGCTTGTACATTTTATTGATACGTTAAGTGTTCGTTATTAGTAGTTTTTTATTTCCCCATTGCAAACTGGTGCTACTAACCCTCGTCGTTGGAAAGTGAAGGAACCATGAATTTGAAACGCATACAAATGCAATGATAGATAAGATTGGTTTGAAGAAGATACCCCACCCAAGCCCTTGTAAAGTGTCCTAGCTTAATACAGATCAACAAACTTCAGTAGATGAGCAATGTTGGGTAGAATTTCAAGTAGGAGAATACAAAGATAAAGTCTTGTGTGAAGTTGTGAATATGGATGCATGTCACCTTCTCCTAGGAAGACCTTGGCAATATGATGTTGATGCTCAACATGGGGGTAAGAAAAATGTGTATAATTTGACTAAGAATGGGATTAGTTACACTATGACACCTCTCCCTGATTCTGAGAAAGACAGAGCTTTGACAAACAGTGTTATCCTAGTAGAAGAGAAAGAATTTTTGAAAGCCCTTAAGGAAAGAGACACACCTTGTTTTGCCATCATAATAAAGCCCAAAACAGATTCTAAGAGGATACCAAAAGGTCAAGAACCTTAGATAAATGTTGGCCCCAAAGAAGTGCAAGATTTGTTGAACAGATACAAAGGTATAGTTGCAGACAAGAGTACTGATATTTTACCACCACAGAGGGATATTAGTCACTGTATAGACCTCATACTTGGTTCTACCTTACCAAATAAGGCTTCTTACAAACTGACCCCTGACCAAAATGCAAAAGTTGCAAGACAAATTCAACAATTGATGGAGAAAGGCTTCATTAGGAAGAGCATAAGCCCTTGTGCAGTCCCTACAATCCTAGCACCTAAGAAGGAGGGTACATGGATGCTATGTACTGACTCTAGAGCCATCAATAGGATAACCATCAGATATAGGTTTCCTATGCCAAGGATAGAAGATGTCATGGACTATCTAGGAGGAGAAAAATAGTACTCAAATTGACTTGAAGAGTGGGTATCATCAAATTAGGATTAGAGAAAGGGATGAGTGGAAGACAGCTTTCAAAACCAATGAGGGATTGTTTGAATGAGTAGTGATGCCCTTTGGTCTCTCAAATGCTCCTAGTACCTTTATGATGTCGATGAATGAGGTCCTTAAGTCTTTCATAAATCACTTTGTTGTTGTATATTTAGATGACATATTGATCTTTAGCAAAGATAAAGATGAGAATTTGATACATCTAGATATGGTAATGAAAAGACTACATGAAGAAAAGTTGAGGATAAATTTGGAAAAAAATGTGTGTTTATGAAAGAAGAATTGATATTCCTTGGTTTTGTCATCTCCAAGGGTAACTTGAAAATGGATCCTTCCAAGGTTGAAGCCATACTGAACTGGCCCACTCCAAAATCTTTAAGTGAGGTAAAGCGCTTCCATGGGCTTGCTAGTTTCTATAGAAAGTTTGTCAAGAATTTCAGTGGGGTGAGTGCACCAATGGTAGATACTATCAAAGGGGGAAGGAAATGTAAATTTGAATACTTGAAGACAAGAGTATCTCAACAACCTATCCTAACACTCCCTGATTTTTGCAAGGTCTTCACCATTGAATGTGATGCTAGCAAGAGAGCTATTGGGGGTGTTCTCAGTCAAGAAGGGAGACCTGTGACATTTTTCAGTGAAAAACTCAATGAAGCTAAGAAGTACTCTACCTATGATTTGGAGATGTATGCCATGGTCCAATCACTGAGAAAGTGGAGGTACTACTTATTGCCAAAAGAATTTATTGTATATACTGACAATCATGCTTTGAGTTTTCTTAACAGGCAGGAGAAACTGAACCATAGGCACCTCAAGTGGATGGAGTACTTTCAAGCATTCACTTTCACCATAAAGCATAAGAAGAGGGTAGCTAACAAGGTAGATGATGCATTGAGTAGAAGGAATTTGGCTATACAAGAAGTCACTTTGGAAAGTGTCGGTATCGTTGTCCTCAAAGATATGTATCACAATGATGAAGACTTCAAGGAAATTTACAAAGTTTGTTTGGAACTAGGAGATAGATATCACACTGAGTTTGTAGAATACATGATTCAAGGACTGTTGTTTAAAGGGAGCCAATTGTGTATCCCTGATTGCTCCATGAGGGAGAACATCATAAAAGAGAAACATTGTGGATGTCTATCAGGCCACTTTGGTCTTGACAAGACACTTGAGTTAGTAAGAAGATTCTACTTCTAGCCCAAGATGCAGACTGAGACAAGGAGATTTGTGGAGTACTGTCTTGTTTGTCAAAAATCCAAAGGCACTAGTTCAAATGCAGGATTGTACACACCATTGCCCATTCCTAGAAAACCTTGGGACTCCATCAGCATGGATTTTGTATTGGGTCTTCCAAGGACAAAGGCAGGCTATGACAGTGTTTATGTGGTTGTAGATAGGTTCTCCAAGATGGCACACTTCCTGACTTGTAAGACTACACATGATGCCTCAAGTATTGCAGGGCTATTCTTCAAGGAAATTGTAAGACTCCATGGTTTACCACTCACAATTGTTTCGGATAGAGACCCCAAGTTTTTGGGACATTTTTGGTGTACCCTATGGAAAATACTTGGAACAAACCTAGCTTTGCCATCTTCTTATCACCCTCAATCAGATGGACAGACTGGAGTCATCAATAGGTCTTTGGGAAACTTGCTAAGATATCTGATAAAGGAGTATGGAGTGGCAAGGGATTCAATCCTTTGACAAGCAGAGTTCTCCTATACTAATTTTGTCAACAGAAGTTCAGGACTCAGTCCTTTCCAAATTTTTTATGGATCCCACCCTAGGGGTGTCTTGGAGCTAAGAAACATTCAGAATTTTGGCCAGAGGAGTGCCCAAGCTGATGATTTTGCAGAGATTATGAACAACATTCACCAACAAGTGAAAGACAAATTGCAACAAACCTCTAAGAAGTATAAACAAGCAGCAGATTTCAAGAGGAGAGATGTCCAATTCAAGGTTGGAGATGGTTATGGTTCACCTGAAGAAGGATAGATTACCCAAGGAAAATTACACCAAGCTGATGATGAAACAGATTGGCCCCTTCAAAATCTTGAAGAAATGTGGCAATAATGCATATAGAGTTGAATTACCTTCAAATATTGGTTTATCTCCCATATTCAATGTAGCTGACCTATATCCATACAAAGGTCATGTTACTGATTTCTCCATTGCAGGTGCTCAAGATCTGCCACAGGACAAGCAGCTACAAGATCTACCTAAACCACCATCACAAGAGATTGATTGTATACTAGACAAGAGGATAGCCAAACAAACCAGGAGGTCTACTTACTATGAATATCTAGTCAAATGGAAACTCCATTAATTGGAGGATGATACTTGGTTGACACCTGAAGACATCAAGAAGACTGGTTTCAATTTAGAAGATCTCCCAACTCAAGGAACTTGAGTTATCTTTGCCTTGGGGAGTATGGTGCAGTGCACCCATGACTGCCAGTGTTTAATGTTTTGGGTTTGTAATAATTGGATAGGTCTCAGAGGATCATCCTATTTTGTTTGTGGATCCATTTGTTTGGTCAAGGATCTAATCTTAGGCAAACTTATAAGCCTAGAGATGCCTTAGTCCATCAGGATCATTTGTTTAGACATAAGTTGATATAAGTGTGTTTTTATTCTTTTATGATTCCTAGGTGTTGAATTCATTGGATTCATGTTATTTTGGTCATATTATGTTAATTTGATAGGTTAGGATCTAATTCAAAAGTCTTTGAGTGCAAAAAGACAAAAATTTGCAAAATATTGCAAAAGATGTAAAAATGTTGCTCATGTAACTTCCAAAAGTTGCTCGTGAGTTGCAAGATAGAAGCCCAAAATTCATAGGGCATTTTGGATCGATCTAACTTCACATTTGAAGAGGATTTAAGTTGTTACTTCGAACCAAATGGGTTAGAAGTTCGATATTGAAGTTTTGATGCATTTGGAATGGAAGATGAAGAGATTTTCTGAGCATTTTTGAACTGTACGGTTGTGGCTAGTGTGATCTTTGCAAACCAAGTTGATGTTTTGAAGTTCCTTTGTGTTATTGTAACTTTCCAGTGTATTTGAGATTGATTAGTTTTGATTTCAAGTGTTTTTTAACAAGTTTTCTAAAAGCAGTCTAGCAAGAGGCTTGTTAGAAGCTCGCTCCACAAATGGAGTCCTAACTTGCATTTGGTCTAGTGAAATTCACTAAGATTCTGTAAAATGCAAGTTAGGATGACATATATAAGGATTCCAAAAGCTCAGGAGGTGGCTCGAAGGGAAAACCATGTTTGCGTCAAGCCCTAGACTAAATATCCGCATGTATTCAGTCAGGATTAGTAGAAACAGAGTTAGTATTCTAAAGAATTGAAATGGTTGAGTGAACTAAGGGTGGATTTGAGTCAAATTGAGTTAATAGAGAAGGTCTGAGGCCCTGCACCAGTTTCATGCACCCATCATCTAACACTTGCTTTGAAAACCAAACCTAGTGAGTCTTATTAGGTCTGTGTACTTTGCACAAGTTAGGAGTTGTAGGAGTGGAATTGGGAGCTAAGGCTTTGGGTCCTTCGTAACTCCCAAAAGGGTATCTAAATCTACCATCAGTTTCCCTAGGTGCTTCCTAGAAGAGGAATTAAGTCCAGAAAACCAGTAAGATAGACTTACAAGGGATTCTAGGACAGTCAATTATTCATACTGTACGACAGTTGGAGGGTGAAACCAAGGGTTGATTCTTAATCCTTATAACATCATGAAGGTGTTCCAATAGCAAGTTTGGGTTGGGGAAGTCACTGGTGAAGAGTTCCAGTTATTGGCTTAGAATAGGGCTAGTGTCCCTAAAGCATATAAGTGTAAGGTTTTGATTGGAGGAATACTCATCTTGGAGGAACAGACAGAGGACCCTATCACCTTGGATAGGTCACAAACATAGTATCCTAAAGGAGTAAGAAGTCGCGAAGAGTACAAGTTGAAGTTGGTGGATTAGGAAGGAGAAAGTGCTTACACTACACTTTTCGCTGACACCTCTGCATTACGCCGCTCTCATTGGAGGGCTTTTTCACCACCATGCATTTTTTAATAATCATGGGGTTTACATGGTATATGAAAGTATTAAAAAGATCTTGAACATCAATCTTTTAGACATGTTAAAGCTGCTTTGAATCAATTTGATGGTTTTTTGAATAAGGAATGTGTAAATGGTGTCCATCTGATTGTCTATGCTCTGTTGGATCTTCTGGAGCATGAATTAGTCCCAGTTCCTTCCAATGCACAAACTACTCCTGTCTCGGCCCCTTCACTATTTTTTTTCCATCTCCTCGACTCATCCCTGATCTAAATCTTCAGTTGGGTTCAGGTGAAACCTCTACAAGTATTATGGAGGATTAATTTTTATTCTTGGTAGCATACTATTTTTTTGGATGCAGGAAGTTTTTTGTTTTGTTTTTGTAGATGTGGTTGTATCCTCTACCACTAGCTTTGTGTTCTAGCCTCTTGCATCATCGCTCTCAGGTTGAGGAGTTTAGTTGTGGCTCTATTCTTTTTTCTCCTTTGAGTTAAAAATATTTTATCCATGAGGAAGCATATTTTGTATTCTTTCCCTTTTGGGAATATGAGATAAATGGCTCAAGATTTTGGGAAATGTTTGAATGTAACTAATTATGGCTAGAGAGGGGCTTCTATTTTGTACTATGATCTCTGTAGCACAGACATTTGTATTATTTATGGGCTATGATCAGAGTTTTTCTTCCTGACTCTTTTCTCTGAGAGCTCTTGTTGAACCAATGTAATAATTTTTATATATAATATAATATATTAAGTGGCACTGCCACCTTCTTGAGGAAAAGAAAAAAAAATACCCACAATTTTGACTTTAAAATTGCTATTACTATGATGACTAGCCAAAATTGAATGAAATGTACCATTAGTTGCAAAAAGCAACTAATCATGTGATGTCACATTAATTGCACAAGTATGGGTGTCCCTTTTGCATGGTCATTGGTCTCACTTTGTTTTGGGTTGTTTTGGACACCGTGGCAAAAAGCATGTTAATGTGGCATCATATTTGTTGACATGGCCCTAGAACCTTAGTTATAAGCAGGTGAAGAAAATTGGGAGTGATTTGAATTTTCCACATAGCATTTTGAGAAGCATGAAGTTAGGGTGCTCAACTATTGGGTCCTCTCTCTTAGATGTCTAATGAGATGTCTCAATTTGTGACTTTGAAGTTGATATTGCTATGATGACTAGACAAAGTTGAATGAAATGTATCATTCATTGCAAAGAGAAACTAATCATGTGATGTCGCATTAGCTGCACCAGTATGGGTGTCCCTTTTGCATGGTCATTGGTCAAACTTTTTTTTGGGTTTTTTTGGATACCTTGGCAAAAAACATGTTTATGTGGCATCATATTTGATGATGTGGCCCTGAAACCTTAGTATAAGCAGGTGAAAAAAATTGGGAGTGATTTGAATTTTCCACATAGGATTTTGAGAAGCACGAAGTTAGGCAACTATTGGGTCCTCTCCCCTAGATGTCTCAATTTTCTTACAAGGTTTGACAAGTAGTGTTTATGTTGTTAAGTAGGAAATATTTTCCAAAAGTCAAATTGTGACATTGCTATTATGATTCAATTGTGTAATTTTTTAGTCAAACTCATGTTTCATGAGTGTGATTCACAAGAACTCATCTCTTATACTAAATTCTTATAAATTTTGTAAGGGTTGCTTGAAATCTTTAAAAATAACATTATTGCGTTAGAAATGTCTTATTTAGAAAAAAAATGTTAGATGTTTAATGAGATGTGTTTCTATTGCTAAGTAGGAGATGTTTTCCACAAGTCAAATTGTCATATTGTAATCAAGATTCATTTATGTACTTTTAGAGCCAAATTCATTTCTCAATGTTACACAAGAACCCATTGCTCATTGCATCTAGTGATGCTCATAGTGTTGTGCCTTATGAACCATTCATTATAGAGCCCCTTAAGCTCATCAATTGATAATTAGGAGATGTTTTCTAGAGCAAGTCAAATTGTGGTATTGCTATTAGAATTCTCAAAAACATAAAAACCCATGTTTCATGAGTGTGGTTCTCATGAGACTTAGCACTCATTGCATCTAGGTGATGCTCACAAAGGTGAAACATTGGGCCTTCTTGGGAGGTCTCCCATCCTAGTTTACTCCAACTAAAACACACTTGATCACAAAGTTTCTTCCAAGGTTAAGTTGACTTAGCTTGCTACACCATTTACAAAACCCTCAACAAGTGTTGTGCCTTATGAGTAATTCATTATAGAGCCCCTTTAGCTCATCAATTAATAAGTAGGAAATATTTTACACAACAAATCAAATTGTGATATTGTTTTTTATAATAGAGCAGCCAAAGCAAGGGGGCTGGCCCGTTACAAGAAAACTAGAAAAAGATTTAAACCACTTACAACACATAACCAACCACATCCCACCCTCAGCCAATGCCTTTTTTAATCATCAAAAAACAACTATCCCAGTCATTCCAGCCCACAACAAAGGAAATTAAAATCCCACCCTTAAAAGTTAAAACAATAGTTATCTGGTGGTAAACAAAAAGCTTAACCCAACCGTAAATATTATGGAGACCCAATCTTACCAAGAGACTGTAAGTAAACCAACTACCAACATAATAACATAAAGTTTTAACCAGAGCCAACCACGAAGAGAAGTTTTTTAAAACCATGAACAAGAACTAAAACAACATCATTTTGGGTTATTTCCCCCGAGCTTAACAACAACTTAAACCAGTCCTCCGCCAGGAACTGGAACAACTTCCTGTCATCCTGCACCGTCTCTAAGTCCTTTTGGTTCACTTGTTTCAAAAAATGTAGAGTTGTGGCCGCCGAGTGCATGACTTTCATAACAAAGTTTGCAAGTGTTGTGAAGCTCGTATTCCTATCATTGACCCTTCCTTCCTGTCTCTGCACACGCTCCTTCATCTATTGAGTTTCCACATTTTGTTCCTCCCTTCTAATCTCTGAAACACCAGACGTGACCTCTTCTTTCCCCTTAGCGCAACACTCATCAACCTCCATACTATTTTTCTCCCCACTCAAGCTTATCGATGAAGTGGCAGTGAGCGAATAACCCTTCTTGTCCACCCCAACATCCTTTTTCACAGACAAATCCACTGAGTTTAATTTGAAGCTGGAAGACACATGGGTAGAATCCATGCTCCCTTCTCCTCCCATGAAAGTTGAGGTACTTTTTCCCTTACACATGGTCGGGATGTCTTCCTCCTTAGCCTTTTTCCTCTGGTTTTCTTTGTTTTTATCTTCCTTCTTAACTTTTTTCTCTTCTTCATCTTCCCCAGACTCCAACTCATATTCCTCCTCCATAATGCACCTTTTCCTAACTGCTTTTTGCTTCACCCAGGAATTTTTTGCAACTCTGTGTGACCTTCATCGGTTCTCATTATCTGCATTAGTCGAATCATCAACAGTGATTTGTTCCTCCCATTTTTTCACATCGGGGTTGGGGTTTTTACTTTTCTTTCCCGGTGAGGTGGGGGTCTTAGAGGAAGAGGTCGGGGGAAGGAATCACTTCATACTCCTTAGAGATATCAGTAGGGTTAGGGGTGGGTGCGTGTAGGGAGACAAATCTCGGTGGGTAAAGGGCACAATGAAAATTATATAGCCAGAGGATTAACCCCTGATGTAGAATACACAAATTTTTCTTTTCAACCTTCTTAGTCCTCACATCCAACACCGACGCTTCCATAGAAAGAAGCAGGAAGAAAGGGATCAAAATTTCATCATATACCGAAAATGATTTAACAGAGGAAAGTGGTCATTGTAGCAGGTCCCAAATCTACCCTCCAAAGTTAAATACTTCATAATTATAAGACTTACCTCATTCCACGACTCCGATAGCTCATCCTGTTTGAAACCCCCATGAAACTAGACAGGTTTCTCCATCTTCTTGAAGAATCTATCCACGCTTGTGTCACCCCTTCTTTACAACACTTTCTTCCATTTCCATCCCTCCAAAGAGAGCTTCGTGGCCTGGGCAATAACCTCCTCATTGATCTTTAAGGTGACGTCATTGATGGTGACCTTCCGCTCCTCCCAAGTATCCACCAGCTTCATGGAAATAATCTCATCGTTGCCCTCCATGGCTTCCATGTAAGGGTAAAAACCACCCTCCTTAAGATACATCACAACACACGGGTTCTTGAGGAAATGGTCCTCAATCTTCGGCGGCTCCACCCTGACCATATCTCCCCCCATATTAGCACTGGAGTCTGAATTCTTCCCCTTTTCTTGTAAATTTGCAAACATCCCAACCCAATACCCAACTCTGAACAACTCGGACCAATATCTCCTCCAGCTCAAACTGTCATTACGAGAGCTCAGACTCACACCAACAATAGCAAAAAGCAATAAAATTACGCCACCCTTCTTAATTTTGAAAAGACTCTAGCTCAAGCAAGTGAGCGTACCGTTTACATGTAAATCTTTTAAGAAATTAATTAAAGCCCTTAAATTATAATGATTACAATTCTCGGGCAAGAAATCATAAAAGCTGACAGTATTTTCACTTGCTACGAAGCCAATGCGAATCCTAGTGTGATCTTTCCTCTTAAGCTTCCTCGTACGACCATCAAATTTGGAGATAATGAACCTTCTTAGGCCATAATTATTAATATTCATTTTTCCACCTTTCCACATTTTAAATTTTGAAATTTTGCAGCTTCTCGAAATCCTATGGCCACCCTATCCGACCATTAAAAAACTTCGGATTTCTACTGCATGATTAGGGATGATAATTTTGTTCCCTCTCAATGAGGTCTTGCATGTGCGCTGAGAGAGGCCCCACTCTTCTCCAAGGCCTATTTATGTTGGTATTTAGACCTTTGACATACCCTTCATAGTAACCACCCTTTGGAAGTGTCACAACCCTTCATTATTTATGCACTTTGAAAGAGTCACAACCTTCCATAATTACCACACTTTAGAAGTGTCACAACCTTTCATAACCTTTTCCTTTTGAGGGAGTTATATTCTTTTTAAATCTTTTTTGTCTTCCATTAATTCTTCCTTGATTCCACCTTTTCTTTTCTCTTCCTTCCTCTCTCCCCCTTTCAAACGAAATTATCTTCTCCCTTCTTATATCTCATGTTTGAAGGAGTCAAATCTTTTCATTTCATGCCTTTTGACCCTTCATTAACTTATCTAAATTTTAATTTATGCTATATTTTAATTTTATGCTTTTCTATTTTTAATTTGAGTTTAATTTTTGTTCTCTTATATTTTAAATTTATTAGTATTGTTTATAATTAAAACCCATTTTAAAAAGGGGGACACAATATATGTGGGAAATTATTTCACATTTAATATTTGTGGGTATTATACTATTAGCTGCAAATTAAGGCTAGCATGGCATTAGTCAATCTACTCAACAATTCAACTTCAATAGTGCTAGAAAAAATTGTCACACAGTCAAAAAGAAAAAATAGATGAATTTGATGTTAGAAATTCAAGAAAAGCGGGTCGATGGTAATTATGATGTCAATAACCTTTATTAATCCCAATTTGTATCTCTCATCAATTATTGTGTCTCCTACTTTATATGCTAAGATAATAGTCTCCTTTTGAAATGAAGACCTACATAGGATTATAACAACAATTTTATATAACCACCAAAGTTATTGCAGGACTAGATTCAAGAAATCCAGGACAAAGATTATATATACTTTAATCAAATAAACTCATTTGGAATCCGCGTACTGTGTAAAATAATACTGGCAATAACAAACTTGAGAATAGAGAAACAAAAAGTCTTTGATTCCTAAAAGTGTATGCTGTAGCTCAAATAAGTTGCACAAGAGAATCTTGAAAAAACAAAACAACATTCAAGAGGACAAAATAAAATACCTTTAACCGGTGCCAACACCACCAAAAGTGCTTCAAAAATGTTTCTTGATCTATTTCCAATCTACATCATGATAAAAAAATAGATTTTGAAAATAGCATTAATAACATGCAAGCTTTAACTTGTGCAGGTTAAACCTCTGCACTCAGAAAGACTAATGTAGATGATACATTCATTTTTACAGACAAGGATTTCAGATAATCCTTTAGCTCAACATATCTCAAATGTAACAAAAGCCAAGGTTAATCGAGAGGTACTTGATAAATTTACAATATAAAATAATCATCCTATATTAGTTTGTATTCATCTTCTTTGATTTTAAAACTTACATGGGAGATAGCACATTCCAACTTGTACAAAAAAATCTATCTTCATTCTTTCATGGGCAACTTTGAGATGAACATCAGATAAATAGACAGAAAACCTAGATAAAACAGGTCTATTAGCCATTTCTTATGGAGTAAATATAGCGTATGGATATGGCTAAGGTTTAGAACAGTGGTCTCACAAGATTTTTGGTAAGTTTTTTGACAGACATGGAATAAGGGTTTATAGCAATTTATAATATCCCCTACAGTTCTACTTGTAATGCAAAATTCTTTTTTACCCATGTTGCGACCCTTAATTGACTTCAAATTGCAATTATTATAGAGTGTCTTATGGTAGCTAAATGTATTTTAAAATGATCAATTCAGCATGCAATCCATTAGGAATCAGAATAAATTCAAACGAACCATATAATACAAAGGATCTTTAACCTAGAAACCAGAGTGTGGAGGAACATATTGGAAGGGACAATTGATCAACTGTAACAAGCCCTAGAGGAATATTTGCCAAATTTCCCTTCTTCCCTTCTAAGAATTTTGTCAAACAGTTTGCTTGCATAAACAATTTCAGATCAGTTTACTTTCTGAGTTATGGATCAGATTTGATAGCTTCATTTATTCCTGAGAATAATGTAATCCATATGTTCCAAACTAGAGCCAATTACACATGAACTGAAAAAGAACTTGCTTATGCAAACAGAAAAGCCTCCTGAAGAAGCATACAAGTTCTAACCCTTGTTCAGAACAGTTTTTTTATTCAAAATGCTGATGTTCATTCATGAGGTTTGATGTATAAAGTCAAAGATCAATTATTACAACTACTGCTATGTAAGAGGTGCTTGAGTTTTATCTACACTTAACCAACGCTAAAATGTAAGATTACAATACCGAGAACAACTGAATACAGAGTGTGCAAATTCTGACCTGTGCTCTTTGATTTCATTTGTGAAGCTGTAATAGACATTGCTGCTTCCAGAATCGTATGACAGCAACCTTGCAAATCATACCATATACTAGCAGATGTCAACTCCAATACTTAATATTGCTTATTAATTCCTGAAACATACTTTAGCAGCAGCCAATAGAGTCTGAAGCAACTCGTACCCTTGGTACTACACTCACAGCAGCAACCATCATGTCATACCTTTACTGCTTAATGCCTGGGATATGAAGAACCCTCATGTTATAGTATCCGATCATTGCTACAGACAGTCACGCTGGCTCTTTATAATTATTCCCAACCATATATTGATTCTCTGGCACTTAAAACCTTAAAAACTTCTAGACAACTCCAACCAGATCACATTTCCATGGTTCCACAATTCAATGGAATTCCACACGGCTTTGTATTTCTTCCACAGCACATACAAATCAACAAACTCAGATTATATGAAGTCTTCTATTACTAAATTAAAAAGACTTTGGCTTCGAATAATTTCTCCCAGCCGACCTTAGCCTTGCAAATATAACACTCTACCATGTGTTTGCTGGAAGATAGCTGGAATTTGAAAACAGGAAGATGTATCTTTTGTACGGCCAAATTCTCATTTTGGTCCAAAATGAGAATTTGGCCGTACAAAAATACATCTTCCTGTTTTCATCTTCCAGCCATCTTCCAGCAACCAGCAAACAAACGGGGCCCTAATAGTGTCTTCAGCCAATATGGGAATGTGCATACTGCATAATAGGTGGTATCCAATATCCGTCAAGGTCTCCCCATCAAATAATTATCGATCCTTTAAAGCTTCGATCATTATTTTATTCCATAACAATGTTCAAATGAAATATTTTACCTGAATAATAATCTTTCAGAATCGATTATTATTGACCTTACACCAAACTTGGTAATGAACCGATAAAGAGACAGACCCCACAAATATTGAATCGGCTCCTTTAATAATACTTCCGAATAAATAAGAATCTGCAGAAGCCCAGTTTGACATCAAAGATATATCAAAAATATAATAATCAGAATAAATTATTTCTTCGTTTCCCCAATCCTAATAAAATACTTCAGATCTGCAAATACCTTTATTCTGAAACAGATTACAAATTTGGCACAAGTGTGAATTCCATCCCGCTTCCACTCCTAGGAAGAAGAACTAGGGTCTTGTCCAACCCTTTTCTTAATCTTCTGTTAATGCAAATAAATTCGTCAAATTAAAAAATATCAAATGCATTGCAAACCCCTCCTTTTATAATAATTTGGTGAATCTTCTAGAATTTCCACTCATGGGGTAGCTTCTCCAATAAGCTGGATGACATATTAAATAAAGTGACTTTTAATACTATATATCTAAGATACCGGACCCCTCTGCCCAGGCCCGGATCCTGGTTCTGATGTGATCCAGATCCGGATTCCGTCCGGCTTTCGACAGGGTTCTGGAACCCTGTCGGAAGCCGGGCAGAATCTGGGAGGATCCATAGGAATCCAGAAGGATCCGCAGGAATCTGAGGAATCCACAGGGAATCTGGATTCCATTCTGAAACCCTATTGGAAGCCGGGCAGAATTCGGGAGGATCCACAGTAATCCAGAAGAATCCGTGGGAATCCAAGATTCTATGCGTCCAAAAACGGACCCACTTTGATTTTTTTTTAAAATAAAGTCAAACTAAACCTAACTTGACCCTTCTAAACCCTAATTCAACCCTTTATGGTTGCCTAAAGTCATTTGATGGTCATTCATTCATCTCTCAAGCATTTTTCACCATTTCGTTTTGTTCTACAGTTGTAGCATTTCTCTTCGAATGCGAACGTTTTGGAGGACTAATATCCGCATCATAGACTTAGGAATCATTAGAGAATCTAGATTTAGTGGACAAACGTAAGTGAATCTTCATTTTGTCCAAGTTTTTATTGAATTTTTCAAGATTTTTTTAAAAATTTCAAGTTTTTTTAACAATTTTTTTAAAAGTTTTTAAAGAAGTTTTAAAAAAAAAATTATACATTGTATGCATATTAAGGGGTTATAATGCCAATTTTTTTTCAAATATTTTTTTTGCAATAATGTGTAGTGTTTTCTTTTCCATTTAGGTTCATTATTCAGAGTTAGACAGAATGGCTGGAAGTGGAAGCTCTAGTTCAGTTGTTGGGGCAAGCCCTTTTAAAATTGATGTAGGTTCACCGCTTTGGCCTTACACAACAATGATTAGGCAAGTGTCTGGTCGAGGGGGTTTTGGCAAGAGTACTCCAACTCATACTATCGAGTGAAACCTCACTTCATTCCTAGTGCTGGAAAAAGAATGAAACCATGTAAGGGGAAAGATGGGAACGCGCTGCCAACTCATTTAATCTTGCAATATGCTAGAGAACAAGAAGAAGCCAATAAGAGAACAAGAAGAAGCCGATAGGAGAACTGTAATGAGCTTGACTGGCTCCTTCCAAACTTTTCCAATTTCAAATAACAAATTTTGATTCTGTTAATATTATAAAATTCTCCCAACAGAAGTTCAACCTTTTCTTTCCTTTTTGCAATTTTAAAAGAATTTTTTTTCCCTCTTTTTTTCTTTTTTAATAATTTTCCAAGTATATGTGAAAACGTAAGATATAAAATTAACTATCAAAACTCAAGGGAAAACAATTGTTACAATCTTCAGGAGATAATGATAATGTTTCTACTAAATATAATGATCAACCCAAAGGTAATACCAACCAGCGTATTCAAACGCAACTAGATAGAGTTGGCGTGATTTGTAATGAACAACGACTGCTAGTAACACGTCCCTATCTCCATCACCATCCACGTAAATAGAATCTCCAGCATAAGACAAAATCATTTCTAGTGGTGGCTACGAAACTGAGAAGAAAACATCTCCCGTGATCTCTAGGATTGATGGAAAATAGAAACGTTGAGGCAGGAATTAATACGCCCTTAAACTGAGGGAGCCGTTGTATTTCTGAATGCTTCCTCCCACATGCAACTCGAAATTCGACCTTCTAAATGTAAGAGTTAAGGAAACTCACGCCACAACAACCCATACGTCAAACCACAACATATAGAACCAGTCTGGGCATAATTCGTCAGCAGTGAAGCCAATCCAAAGTGCAGACGTTACTGATAATAATCATTCTCAGCACACAATCACGATCAAACCCTCTCACCAAATGCAGAGCAATATCCTCATTCTTTTCAAAATGGATGATCATAGAATTAAATAAATTTTCACTCTCAATGTGCATAAACCCAATGCTTCAGAAATCCTCTCTTAGATACAGATGAAACACAGTAGAGAGCACCTTCAATTTGCTTTACATTACAAGCAAATTGCCATACAAAATTCAGTATCAAACCCTTGTACCTCAGCAAGGGATTTGATTCTACGAATTAGAGCTTCTCCTCAGAGAAACAAATAAAAATAAATAATAATTCATTCGATGCCCAAGTCCAAGACTAAGCCCATATTAATAATGCTTTTGTAGCCACAGTTTTGCAAAAGACGCATCAGTTAACCACTCTCTTAAATAATAAATTCTAACTTATTATAATAATAAAGTATCATCATAATAATGTGGCTTTATTATTAAATTAATATTTTATAAATATTAATTAATAACTATTAATTAATAAATATGAACTTATGCGATAAATCCCGCATCTACTGTTAATCATGCCAGACTGACATAGCCATCCACTGCATTGCCAAAAATAGAATTTCTATAAATAGTAAATCTTCAGCCACAGAATTGCATACTCTGAACATTGTCTGAAGCACTGACCATTGTTGATACTGCTCGATCAAAGATAAACATTGACCAACTGACTTACTAAAAATATTAAGTCCATCCTTACTAAAAATAGCGAGTCTACCAACTGGGACCCTCAAAACCAGGCGTCAACTCATGAGGGTCGCAATAATGAGCTTACAAAACCATAGCCAATACCTGCTAAATTTGGGGACATCATAGTCCTCCCTCCCCAAAATTGCTTGTCCTCAAGTAATCGAGTATCTCACTGGAACCTCCACTCAGATCCCATAAGAAGCACGTGACATCCCTGTCATCTCGGAACCAATTGTAAACCCGTGACATCAACACCACCAGTAACATAACCTGTATCATAACCCCAAGTGCCTGCGCTGATGAAGTGGAGATCTAGACATCACCAAAAGATAACTCAATAGGATAACTCATCATACTAAACTTCACTGACTCTCCCCAATCATCTTGCAACCAATCCATATTAGGTACAGACCAGCTCTGAACCTGATGTAAATCCTAAACATGTGAGTCAAATATGAGGTTATAAACACTCATTACAGTATAGACTCGATCCCCGGTAGGATCATCCTTGTCCTCATCCTCATGCTGCTGCGATGACTCCTCCATCTCATCCATGTAAACCCACATGTTGCGGTTTAGTGCCCCTTTCGGCCTCAAAGCACATGTATGACCTTTAGAGAAAGGCCCCTTGCACCAAAAGCAAAGTTTTCTCCTCCTCAGATCCTCTCTGGAAGTATCATCAAATCTCATCATTGACTTTCCCTTGTCCACAACAACGGATGGAGACACCTCATCAATAGGTGGAGGATCAGATGACTTTGGGGCACCCTTGCTTCGAGATGATGACTCAAGATCTCGGGCTTTCTTCATCGCCTCCTGTAAAGTGGGTGGGTCCAAAGACTAACCCATCCATGGAGTGGCTCTGCTAACCCCTCAAAAAACAACATCACTCTCCTCTGCTCAGAAATGTCATACACCATAACTGACAGACGTTGAAACTCACTGATGAAAGCCTCTAAGCTATCCGTCTTTCGTAACTGAGCCAACTCTCTGAAGTAGACCTCCGGGTCCTTCCTGTCAAAACGCTCAATCAACCGGTCCACAAACTCCTGATAAATAATAATCTAGTCATGGTGTAAAGATCTCAGCCCGTGGTACCACCAATCATGCGCAGTCCCATCTAAATGCAAAACTACAAATCTAATGGCGTCCTCCTCAGTCATAAGATGCAATGTGAGGTAGGTGTTGAGCTTGTGGATCCAAGCTCTAGCAATCACCCTACCACTATCATTGATATGTGCTAGCATCATCTTTCTAGTCACCTATCTCAAATCATTCTGCCCCATCCTCTGTCTATCCTTTCTCGGTCTTCCCCTCGAATGCTCCTGTTTCTATGTCAAATATCTGTCAAAGTTCAAATTTTGCTTCAAAGTCGGAGGAAGGGCATCCCACTCAGCATAGTGAGTGACTATATCATCGGCAAAAGGGACATTCTCAGCATTAGTGTTGTTTGCATCAGCCTCTGGTCTCATAAATCTAGGCCCTTGGGGTCTGAACTGATCTCCCCTGTCACCTGCCCTGTTTACTTTGTCATCTCTCTGGCCTCTATGCTCATAATCCCTATGCTTGTCATCAACCCATGATCTATGTGATGCAACGGAGGCATCATGTGATCTCTCCCTAATCTAATCCCTCAGAAGTATGATCTATCTCAATGTGTCAGAAAGCTCATGTAATACATCAGCTACATGATGATGGCCTACTGCTAGGTTCTTGAAGGTTTCCCTAGCCTCTCTGTCTATATCTGCTTCAGTAGCAACTATGGGTCGTGCAGTACCAGCTAAACCACCTAGATTATTAGCATCGCCACCAAGCACTATGCCAAACTGAATATCTACATCTTCTTCATTTGGTGGGGGTGATTGACCTCTCCGGTAGTAATGCCTACTGGAAATAAATCTCCTATCATCTGCCATAATTGAATTCCCAAATACTAATAATATTAAATGAACCTAACTTCCCTGCATGATGGCATGAAACCACTCTGATACCATTGTAATGAGCATGACTGACTCCTTCCAAACTTTTCCAATTTCAAATAACAAATTTTGATTCTGAAATTTAATATTATAAAATTCTCCCAACAGAAGTTCAACCTTTTCTTTCCTTTTGCAATTTTAAAAGAATAATTTTTTTTTTCCTCTTTTTTTCTTTTAAAATAATTTTCCAAATATATGTAAAAATGTAACATATAAAATTAACTATCAAAACTCAAGGGAAAACAGTTGTTACAATCTTAAGGAGATAATGATAACATTTCTACTAAATATAAATATCAACCCAAAGGTAATACCAACCAGTGTATTCAAACGCATCTAGACAGAGTTGGTGCAATTTGTAATGAACAACAGCTACTAGTAACACATCCCTATCTC
Source organism: Thuja plicata (assembly GCA_018584345.1). NCBI lineage: Eukaryota > Viridiplantae > Streptophyta > Pinopsida > Cupressales > Cupressaceae > Thuja > Thuja plicata. The sequence goes on along the minus strand of MU227688.1, from coordinate 1,289,924 downwards.
CATCATCATCCATGTAAACAACATCTCTAGTATAAGACAAAATTGTTTCCAGTGGTGGCTGCGAAACTGCGAAGAAAACATCTCCCGTGATCTCTAGGATTGATGGCAAATAGAAACACTGAGGCAGGAATTAATACGCCCTTAAAACTTAGGGAGTTGTTGTATTTATGAATGCTTCCTCCCACATGCAACTCAAAATCCAACCTTCTAAACATAAGAGTTAAAGAAAATCACGCCACAACAAACCATATGTCAAACCACAACACGACAAATATAGAACCAGTCTGAGTACAATTCATCGGCAGTGAAGCCAATCCAAAGTGCAGGCGTCACTGATAAGAATCATTCTCAGCACACAATCATGATAAAACCCTCACCAAACGCAGAGCAATATCCCCATTCTTTTCAAAATGGATGATCATAGAATAAAATAAATTTGCATCCTTAATGTGCATAAACCCAATGCTTCAGAAATCCTCTCTTAGATACAGATGAAACACAGTAGAGAGCACCTTCAATTTGCTTTACATCAGCAGCAAATTGCAATACAAAATTCAGTATCAAACCCTTATACGTCAGCAAGGGATTTGATTCTACGAATCAGAACTTCTCCTCAGAGAAACAAACCAAAATAAATAATAATTCATTCAATGCCCAAGTCCAAGGCTAAGCCCATATTTATAATGTTTTTGTAGCCATAGTTTCCCAAAAGATGCATCAGTTAACCACTCTTAAATAACAACTTATAACTTATTATAATAATAAAGTATTATTATAATAATGTGGCTTTATTATTAATGAATATTTTATAAATATTAATTAATAAATATGAACTTATGCGATAAATCCCGCATCCACTGCTGATCATGCCAGACTGACATAGCCATCCACTACACTGCCAAAAATAGCAACTGCCAAAAATAGACTTACTATAAATAGTAAATCCCTAACCACAGAATTGCATACTCTGAACACTGTCTGAAGCACTGACCATTGGTGATACTGCCCTGTCAGAGATAAACACTAACCAAATGACTTACTAAAAGTAAGGAAAGTAATGCATGATCAAGTATTGGAATTCAATGCACATGATAGAATAAGAAGTGCACAAGGTTCTACTGATGGATCTGTCGCGGTAAGTAAGCTAAATGATAATTATTTCAAATTTAATTATTTACCAATTAGGTTATTTGATGTTATGTTCCAACATAAAGTGAGTATATTTGTTTTAAGTAAGAAAACAATGATAACATGAATGCGCATGAAATTGGAATGCGGGCTGCCGATTCTGGTACACAACCTATGCGTGATGATGTTGGTTCAAATGCACATCACAGTGATGGAGGTATACATTTGTTTTCAATTTTTTATATGTAATTATTAATACAAGCTAGTAAATATCTTAAATTGATTGGTGTAGTAATACAAATTTAATTGCAATAGGTGTTTGGATTAATATAACAATTTGTATTGCAGCTGCAGAGAGTGTAGAGGTTGCTGTTAATGAGCAGGTTGAGGTTGAGGTCGAGGCCAGAAAAACTGATCTCAAAGTTGATGATGTGACTAGATGAGGTAAAGAGCTATACGATTATGTCCTTTAAAGTACTGAAATACTTGTAACAAATTATAATAAAATATTTTTAATTTAACCTGTTTATATGTTATTGCATATGGCCCCCTTTTGCATCAACAAAGAACTAGGCCTGCACTGAGATCTGATGACAAGGGAGACATTGATGCTCCTCTTAGCGATTTCTTCTCAAAACTGAGTAAACCAAAGAAAAAAAGAAATGATAATTACAGGGGAGACATCTATGCACCTTAATTGATAATGACTAATTTTTATGTGCCAATGAATTTGATTATGTGTTATTGAATGTTCATAAATTTTATGATGTGTTAATAAATGTTATCATGTGATAATTAACGAATGTTACATTTTATTAATGGATGAAATAATGAATGAATGTTAATTAGATGTTAACGGGAAATTTAGAGTGATGTTAGGGGAGGTGGGGCCAAATGAGCTTCCACCTTCACATGGTTGGCCCTGTTTAGTACAAAATATAAAACTATTCTTGAAACAAAGTGAAGCTCAATAAGGTTGTTCCTTATCTAGGGTCTCAAATGTAGCCTTTATCTCACTCTCAACATTGCAAGGCTTCAAGTGGTATTCAGAGATTGGTTTCTCCATCTCCCTCTGACATCTTGTCTTTCTCCAAAGAACTCTTACTAAGCTCTGATACCACTTGATGCAGAGCTTATAGCTTCACTTGTCCTCTAGGACTGAATCTCTCAACTTTTCAAGTAGATCTCTTACTATAGGCTCTATAGCTTTGAAAACTATAGGCTCTAAAACCTTTGAAAACAACTTCTAACGTAAATATAGCATCCAAAATTGATTATTCAAGTTCCTATTTTGGGTTGATTTGGACAATCACTCCCAATGAACCTACTTGGGTATACCAACTATTAATGGTAAAACACAAGAGGCTATGCAAAATTGAGCATTGATCATATGGTTGTCTTGAATGCATTTCTTTTTTATGATGATAACTTAGCAAGTATAATATGCAAAGATTATCTCGATCGAAAAAATATAATAACATTAGATAATTTGATGTAATCATACTTCCTTCATCTTAATCAAAGTGTTTTCGACCCTCTTTTATGTTCTTGATACCTTGTGGTAGTTACTAGACCTAATTATGACCTTATCTAGGATTTTGGACCCTGAAAATATCATTTTTATGAATTTTTAGTCCTTTATGAAATTGATCATTGATCATATGGTTGACTTGATGCTTATAGTCATCTGAAACAAGGTAGGTTATGGAGGAATATTGGTACAATATTGATTGATATTCCACTCATTTTTATATGTTTCTTGCTAGGTTCTTTCAGTGCATTGGTCCTCATGAAGTCGTCTCTCTTTTCCTTCTAGTTGTGTGAGAACTTGGTATTAGATTTAAGGAAATTTTCTTTGTGGTTGATTAATACAAGCACATTCTGGTCAACTAATTTCATAGTAGTTGTTAAGTTTCTGGATTGCTGAAGAAAATTTCTTAGGTCAGAAGTTTAAACAATAATTATTTGTTAATGTTGTAACAGGAGTTGAAAATAAAGACTAATTCATGTTGTTCTTATTTAATATTCTACATATGATTATGAGTTTCATTTCAAAGTATAATATGATATTGTATAGTCAGAAAATGGAAGCACTTCCATTACGGACTGGTTTAGCCTTCCGAGTAAGTGGTTTGGGGTCATGTCAAGCACCTTGAATGGGTCTCTAACTTGGATCTAGCTTTCCCCTATTTTTCCCCATTTCCCACTTTTCTCCAATCTGTTTCTGGCATCCTAGACTGAAAAACTAAGATTTTTGACCTCAGGGTCAAATTTGACCTTTCTGGGTCAAGGTCGACCTCAACCTTCACCTAGGTCAAGGTCGACCTCGACCTTGACCTAGGTCAGAATCAACCTTTTTCTGGCCCAAGGTCCAGATTTCAAGTTTCCAGGGTTTCCATATGTTGGGCTTCAGAAAGGTATAATTCCCCTTCCCGGTTGGCTGTTTCGGTCTTCGGAGCAACAATTCTTAAATTATATTTAATATAGGTCCACTTCTAGGGGTATAGGTCTAATGAGAATTTAATTCTCCTATGTAGGTCATTCTAGAAGATTGTGCCCTAGATTTGTATATAAGGAAGTTTTCTCCTCTCATTTTCTCTAAGCAAGAATTAAGTGAAATCTAAGTGTGAAGGACAAGCTAAGAAGAAAGATTTGAAGAAAGCTAAATATCTATTGAAGCATTCATCTACTCTCAAGCATCCAAGCATTCAAGCACTTTCAAGCACTCAATTCATCAAGGAGATCCATTAGTAGCCATTGAAGGATTCAAGCTCTATGGAGCCCTCTTGTTGAAGATTCTCCATCCACATCCATGCAAGCCTCCTCCTCTTCCAAGATCCCTTCAAGATTGGTGTTGAAGATCCAAAAGAAATTGATTCAAGACATCCTAAATCCTACATTCTATGTTATACATTCATTTGGAGCATACATATTGTGTGCTAAAATGTTGACACACTTCTATGAATCATTGTATTCAAGATTTCTCAAGAATGAGGTCTCAAATGGTGACTCAAAGCTCCCTATTCATTGAGTGCAAGGGTTTGTGATGAAAGCCCTCAGTTTAGACCTAGTTTATGCACATGCAAGTACACCATGAAATGAGAGATTCAAAGAGGAAGAGCAAGAATGCTAGTCTCTGTGATCATCAAATATGCATTGCAAATGAAACCTATTCTATATAATAACAATGCATGAAAGCAAACTAATCTATATGATAACAATGCATGAAAGGAAATATGCAAACTAATCTATGAAGGAAATGAGCAAGATTAATCTATTGAAAGGAAATATGAATCTAAATTAACATGAATCTACTCTACATGGATTTTCATGGATGCGTAAGAGAAGAAGACAAGAAGAAGAGAAGTTACATGGTTCAAGCTCAAATGCTCAAACTCTCCTCCAAAATTGCTCTCCAAACCTATAGCATAACAATAACATGAAAACTTGATATCCCTATATCTAAAATGAGAAGGAGAGGGAACTTGATATCCCTATATCTAAAATGAGAAGGAGAGGGCTCCTTATAAAGGAAAGTGTGGAGAGGAATGCATCCTCAAGAGCAATGTGGGATAAATCCTTAAAAAGGCAAGTAAGATGAAAAAAGCCCACCACTTAGGAATATGTGTGGAGAAAAAGGAGTTTTATTTATTTTTTATTTGATTTATTTCTCTTTTTCATCAAAAAGAGAGCTTTAAGTGGGGATTTTATTTATTTAATTAAAAGAGAGATTTTCTTTTAATTAAATAAGATTATTTTATTTAGTTAAAAAAGATATTTTAATTAAATAAGATAAGATTATTTAATTAAATAAGATTATTTTATTTATTTAAAAGAGATATTTATTTTTATTTTTTTTATCAGTAAACGGCCGAAGCCTTGATTTTATTTGTTTAAAATTTATCTTTTTACATTTTCTTCCGTTCGTGCAGGCACTAGTAGGAAAGAACGGGGAAGAAAACCTTTAGTATGGCCCGGGACTTTAGTCCAGAAATAATATATCAAGTTTAGAGTTCCTACAAGCGTAGGATTACAAAGCTCCACTTGATGGAGTCGAAGAGGGTATTCCCTCTTTAATACAGATTAAAGGAGGCATACCTCCATGATAGTGAACACAGATATTCATTAATCTTTTAAATACAATGCTCTTTTAAGAAGAACTAATGAGCATTCCCATCTTGTGTCATACATTTATTTATATTGAGATTACATGTACCTTGCTCTTATCTTTAGAGCTAATGAGCCTTCCTTTAACTTTAACTGTGCTTTTGAAAAATCATGTTTTTTTCTCTCATCCTCGCTCTTCAAGTATTTGCCTTAGCTTTGATAAGTTCTCGAGCCTCCTTTTCTTTATTTCTGCCTTTTTGGTCTGTTATGGTTTTCCTGTATACCTGCAAAATAGATAGACACC
>MU227688.1:1261408-1274019 GCA_018584345.1 Thuja plicata | reverse complement strand
CATTGGGCCATTATTAACGGACATCAGAAAATCACACAATCATCACTAGTCACAAGTGCAACTATGAAGATATGAATGTGATTGATATCAGATTGGAATGTGGAAAGATTCTAACATAAGCATCAAAGACATAAAGGTCAAGATGGCTTTGATGTTAGATTACCCAATTTAATGTAGCAAACCCATGCTTGCATAAGGGCATAGATACCAGGATGACCAGAAGAATGGTTGTACAAAAATAGTCAAGGATGATGCCTCAAATCTCCTAAGTGTTTCAAGGGAACAACAAGATACACTCGAGAGTTTCAACACCGCACCCACAAGAAGAAAGAAAATAAAAAAACATGCCTCATGCCCCAATTCCTCTAGCTATGCATCCCAAAGAGACTTATTAGACAAGGACACTCAACGAAAATCAATAACAGTCAGCACACAAAGAAAAGATCTTGACATAGCTCAAGCATTAAGTGTTGTGTTTAAAAATTTAAGTGTGTTAATTGATACTGAGTTTTGAGGATAATGATCGAATGCTTGCTAGTAGGTAAGATCACATGAAAAAACTGGGTAAGACCAAACCGATAAGTGTTGAAAAACACTCAATGTTAGGGGTTGTATTGAAAAATACAGTTGGGGTGGTGCAGAAAAACACTATTTGTGAGGCGTCCTAAAGACTAACGCATCTAAGAGACCAAAGCTAACACAGTTATGCCCCCTAGACAAAGACAAAGACCAATTCCAAACGAAGGCAACAAGGACAAGGCATGATGGAGAAAGGATAAGTGTCGAAGAAATGCGCTAAGAAACAGGGGTGCAAAGGCCTCAAGTAGCACCTATTTCCAGGTTTTCACCACTTGGATTTTATTACAATTTTTTGCTACCAAGGCGCCTGTTTACAGGTTTTCACCAAGGCACTTTTTCTTTTTTTTTTTGAATTTTTGAATTTTCTCATTTTTTTTTTGTATTTTTGGAATATATAATTTTTTTGGAGATACATCCAAGCGCCTATTACTAGGTTTTCACTAAGATGATCATTTTTAGGACATTTTTTTATTTTCAGAATTTTTGACAATATATCATTTTTTATGGATTTTTTCAGGATCAATAAGTATGTACAAAGGGTGCCCCCAGATAGAATGGGCATCATGGATAGAACTTCTTAGGTGCAAGACATTGATAGGATCAGGGAGCTGCTCTCCCTTTACTGTAGATAGTAAATAAGCACCTAACCAAAAATTTGTTGTGATGATGTAAGGTTCAAGCCAATTAGATTCAAATTTGCCCTTGTTGATTCTTAGGATTTTCACATAGGAAAAGATCTCCCACTTGGAATTTTCTAGGGCGAACCTTTTTGTTGAAGGCTTTGGACATGCGCTTTTGATAAACCCTCATATGGTCAAATGATGCTTGACATTTTTCATCGAGAAGTTCTAACTCTTGAAGTCTCATGGCGTGGTAGTCTTCATCTGTAACTAGACCTTTGAGGGAAACTCTAAGTGAAGGAATCTCAACCTCCAAAGGTAACACTACTTCAGCGCCATATGCAAGGGCAAAATGAGTAGCCCTAGTAGGAGTACGAACACTCATTCTATAGGCCCACAAAGCTGGATTTATTTGTAAATGTCAATCTCTACCATTCTTATAGACTGTTCTATGTAAGATTTTAAGAATGGTTTTGTTTGATGCCTCTGCTAGACCATTTCCTTGCGGGAAGTAAATGGAGGACCAATGTTGTTTAATCTTGAATTTCTTGCAGAGTTGTTTAAGGTCCTTATTTTTTAACTGGCCTCTATTGTCAGTGATAATCTCGGAAGGCACTATATATCGACAGATGATATGGTTCAAAATGAATAGAGAAACTATCTTTCCCGAGGCAACAGAAAGTGGGACAGCTTCTACCCATTTAGTGAAGTAATCAGTAGCAGTGATAATAAACTTGTGTCCACCTGATGAGTTGGGATGAAACTACCCGACAAGATCAAAGGCCTGGCACTGAAATGGCTAATGAGATATAGAAGGAATGAGCTCCCTACCTGGAGCATGTATCAGGTTACCATGTTTTGACACTTTTCACATGACTTTGCAAAAACTACTACATCAATTTGCATCATAGGCAAATAGTACCCTGCCCTAAGCAACCTTCAGGCCATGGCAAGACCATTGGAATGTCCCCCATAGATGCTCTCGTGGATTCCAACTAATGCTTGGTCAGATTCTTCCTTTTCTAAGCATCTAAGAAGTGTTCCATCTAGACCCCTCCTATACAAATCACCAAAGATAAGGAAATGGCGAGAGGCGTTTCGGGTAAGATTTCTGTTATAAAATTAGTTAAAGATTTTAGGTATAATGCCATCATGAAGGTATGAGTAAATGGCACCATAACAGGATGACTCATGACTGACAAGGTACAAATGACATGACTTTCTTGAGATTCGTAGATAGGGTGATGTAGCTCTTCCACCAGGAATTCAAATCTAGATTCATGTTGCTCTAACTGAAGGAGTGAAGCAACTGTAGTCATAGCATCAATTGCTTTGTTTTTTTCTCTATGGATTTGTTGAAAAGTGACAAAGGTGAAGTATTGTTTCAAGGAATCAACCGTTTTCTTGTAAGGTACCAGTTTCTCATTTTTTGTTTGATATTCATCATTAACTTGGTTGATTATCAGTTGTGAATCCCCATAGATATGTAACTCTGTGATTCTCCATTCTATGGCCATCTTAAGTCCATTTGTTAAATATTCATACTCAGCAATGTTGTTTATACATGGGAACAACAACTTGTAAGACTTAGGAATCGTGTACCCATGAGGAGAAACAAACAACACACCAGCTCCTGAATCGTTTTGCATAAAGGATCCATCAAAGAAAATCTTCCACGTTCTTTCAGTCATATACATGAGGTGCTCATCTGGGAAGTCAACATGAATGGGTGCAGTATCTTGCAATGGGAAATCATCCAATTGATCTGCTATGGCTTGTCCTTTGATTGTTTTACGCTCAATGTACTCTATGTCAAATTCTAAAAGTATCATCATCCATTTAGCAAGTCTACCTGTGAGGGCAACCTTACCTAGAAAATACTTGAGTGGAACTATTTTTGCTATGAGGTGTATAGTGTGCGCAAGCATGTAATGTCACAAATTTTGAGAAGCAAACACAACTGCAAGGCAAGCTTTCTCAATGTTGGTGTAGTTAACCTCATATGAAACAAGAGTGCAGCTAATGTAGTATATTGCTCTTTCTTTCCCATGTTCATCAAGTTGAGCTAGTAATGCCCCCAAGGAAGATTATATCGCTGAAATATATAGAATAAGTGGTTTCCCTGGGATAGGAGGCATAAAAATAGGAGGATTTTCCAAGTATTTCTTGATTTGATCTATGCTCTTTTGACAATCCTCATTCCAAACACATTTGACTCCCTTATGTAAGTTCTTGTTGAAGGGTTGAGCTATATCTGCCAACTATGAAATGAATCTCCTTATGGATTGAAGACATCCTTGAAGACTCCTCATTTGACTAATGTTTCTAGGAGGTGGAATATCTATGATTGCTTGGACTTTTTTAGGGTCTACCTCTATTCCTCTTGCTGAAATGATGAATCCTAGTAGTTTTCTAGAGGTGACTCCAAATGCACACTTTTTAGGATTTAACCTTAGTTGAAATTGTTCCATGCGATCTAGAATGACTTCTAAATCATCTAAGTGTGTATCTCTCTTCTGAGACTTGGCCAAGGTGTCATCCACATAATCTTCCATGTTTTTATTCATCATGTCATGAAAAATGGTTGTCATAGCTCGTTGATAGGTGGCTTCTGCAATTTTTAATCCAAAATGCATAATGTTCCAACAATAGGTACCCCATGCACAAGTGAATGCAGTATTTTCTTGATCTTCAGGAGCTATCTTAATCTAATTATACCTGAAAAAACCATCCATCAAGGAATAAATCTCATAACCCGCAGTCATATCCACTATCATGTCTATATTGGGAAGTGGAAAGTCATCCTTTGGGCATGCTCTATTGACATCTCTAAAATCTGTTCAAACTCGAATGGATTTGTCATGTTTGGAAACTGCTACAATGTTTGATATCCATTCAGCATAGGCAATAGCTCTTATGAATCTTGCACCAAGGAGTTTCTCTAATTCTTCTTTGACTAGGAGAGCTATGTGAGGATGGATCTTTCTCAATTTCTATTTAACTGGTTTGATACACGGAGCTATGGACAAGTGATGTATGATAGGATTAGTGTCCAACCCTGGCATATTTGAATAAGTCCATGCAAATTTGATCTTTTTTATCTGTAAGAACTTAGTTTAAGCTTCTTTCTCTTGTGGCGAAAAAGACTCAGCCAAGTGTACTATCTATGGAGCTCATCTGTACCCAAAATGACTTCTTGTATTGGTTCAATAAGCACTGAAGATCTATCTTGAAAGTAGCTAGGGAGATGATCAAGTACCTCATCCTTAGGCACCTCAGAGAGGTTTTCACCTTTGGATACTTCATTTATTTTTAATTTTTTTGGTTTTGACACCGCCCCACAGTGGTTTTCGCCATCAAAAATCCTATTCTTTTTATTTTGTGACTAAGGTGCTTGATGTCTGGCTCTGTCATGCTGGTAGTCAGTTCACTGGTGGAAGAGACTACGGGTTCAATGGTATTTAAGTAATGAGATATCTCATAATCATTTTGAAATGTTAAGAGCTTAGGTTCTTGATAGCGTTAGGACCAATCGATGAGGTCAGGATGAACAAGAGATAAGTCAACGACTTGTTCGCTGTTGTAAATGTGAATAGTATTATCTCTGGTGATCAAAGAGTCAGAGACCATCAAGTATCCTTCTAAGCTACCCAAATCGGGATTCGTCCTAAAAAGTGAAGAATCGTCCACTAAAGCAACATGTGGGTTCAAATCCTCTAATCCTACATGTGACTCGTCAGCTACCTCAGGTTGAGAACTATAGGTGTGGATGACATCAACATCCATATCAACTGTGGAAGGCTCTGAGAAGGAGTCCAATTCATACTCATATGAACTTGTTTCTGAACTTTGACTAGGATGTTTACACCATGAAGGTTTGGGACATCTTGATGTGGAAGTTCTAATGTCGTCAAGGGTAACACATTCTCTTTCCATTAAACAAACAAGATTCTTGCGTTGATGTTCTTTGAAAGGATCTTCTACATCTGATTCATCTTGTTCTAAAGATGCAACTGTCTCATGAGCGAACAAAATATCTGAATCTCCCCAAAGAAGATTAGTGGAAGGAACCCAATCGTCACACATGTCTTGCTGATTTGTCAAATTAGGTATGTATTCTAGTTCATCTTCACTATCTGACTTATAAAGGATAGGAGTAGTGTGCTTTTTGTGATTCGCGAAACCTACGCCAACCTTCTTCTTAGACTTGCGTCCAAAAAGAGAATGATCACGAGGTTCGGTCCTAGCATCCAATTTGTGATTAAGAGGTTCATTTTCAGGATAGCCCATCTGTTTGAAAAAATTATACCCTCTTCCATAAGCCTTAGGAGAGGGAGAGAAGTTCTCATTATGCATGTATTTATCTTCTCTATAAATCCAGCCTCTAATAAATGTCTCCTCTTTCTCATCTTGAATAGGCACTGAGGACTCTAAAAATGTGCTAAATAAAATCATAGCTAAAGAGGAAGGTCTCTTTTCTTGTGAAGGCTTGCCATAAGACCTGGGAAAAACCGGCAGTGTTGTGAGGGAGTTGAGCTGATACCCCACCATGCCAAGATCTACTAACTTGAGCTTGTCTTTACATTCATCTAAGGTTGCATCGAAGTCTTCTGCTTCTCTATTGAGGGGAACATGAGCTCCTACTGAAATTGAGTTAAAAGATAAAGTGTTATCCCTAGGTATACAAATCTCTATTCCATTGTAAGGGAACTTAACACATTGATGATAGGTAGATGACACTGCTTGTATATCATGAATCCATGACCTTCCGAGCAAGATATTGTACGCAAGGGGGCCAACATCAACTATTTGAAATAAAATATCTTTTTCAACTAGGCCAATCCTAACAGGAAGGATGAAAAACCCCTTGGAACTTCTTTCCACCTCATCATAGGCTTTGATGGTGATCTTTTTCCTGGTATCTATGACTTGTTCAGAATAACCCAACTTTTTCAAAAGACTAAAGGACCAAATATTAAGCCCAGCACCCCCATCTATCAACACCCACCTAACATGGGTTTTGTGGATCATGACCTCAATATGGAGAGCGAGATTGTGTGGGTGGCTCAAAGATTTATCATTATCCTCTAAAAAATTAAGGTAGTGAGGGCTAACAATATGGTTAACCATGTTTTGGAATTGATCAACGTCTAAGTTGTTAGGGACATTCGCTACGCGCAAAGCATCCTCAAGGACCTGCTTGTGTCTCGAGGACAACTCTAAGAGCTCAAAGATCAAAATCTGAGCTGGGGTTCTTTGCAAATGATTGACAAGATTATAGCTCAACTTAGGATTGACTGCTGGTTTTGAGGTGACATTCTTGGATTTCACTTGCTTTGGTTTACTTGGTTGGCTTGAACTAGGTCCTCTAATCACAATGGGACCTTGACTTCGTGTGACAACATTAAGAGTTTGAGATGACCCTCTAGAGTTAGGACCCCTTAGCACCACAATGGGTTCTTCATCAAAGATAGGAGGAGAGTCCATGCCTAGATCATAACCATAGGGATCTTTACCCCTCATCATGTTGACGTTTCCGTCTACAACTTCAAGCATGTTGACAACATTCTCTACATCTATTTAAGTGTAATTGATCTCAGCCTTGCCATTCTTAGCTTGAGAGGTTTCCCCCTTCTCATACTTGGGAAGAGGTTCTTTGAATGCCTTATGATCAGCGTTGGTGTTCAATCCATCTACCTTGAGTTTGTCATTGTCAATGAGATCTTGGATAATATGTTTGAGTTTCTAACAGTTTTCAATATCATGTCTGATGCCATTGTGAAACTTGCAAAAGGCTTTCTCATCCCACCAATGTAGCTTAACATCAGGTATATAATGCTTTACAAGATCTTGAGGATGCGCAAGGTTGTTGGAAATAAGTGTTTTCAAGACATCCTCATATGAATCACCAAATTTTGAAAACTGATGTCTTTCTTTCTTAGGCCCATCTTGGTATCTTGGCTTGTTCTCTTGTTGATTAGATGTGTTGAGTTTCACGGCTTGAACAACACTAGACAAGTGGAGCACAATTTGATCTTTGGCTTGGGAGGAGTCCAAAAATCCATAATTGACCACTTGTTTGTTCCTATTCCGGTGTGAGTTCTTTCCTTTATCCTTGTTAGGGTTGTTATTTTGACCATTGTTGTTGTTGTTGTTTCCATGTTTGGTCAAAATTCCTTGTTCTTTCAAAACATCCTCAATCCTACATGTGGTTTCAACCATGGTGTCAAAGGAATCAAAAACCATGTTCCTAACTTCATACCACATTTCAGGAACCAAGTTGCTAACAAGGATGTCAATCTTTTCATTTATAGGAATGGTCCTAGCGTAGCGAGAGCATTGTCATCTCCACCTTTGCAAAAAGTAACAAAGGATTCCCCTTGATTTTGATTTAAGTTGCATAAGTCCAACATGGTGATAGATATTGAAATATTGTGTGCAAAGTGTTGAACAAATCTATGGATGAGCTCTTTGAAATTCTTAAAGGGCGGAGTTATGTTGGTGAACCATTCCATCACTTGAACCTTAAGACTCCTTGGGAACAATCTCATGAGGTACGAGTCATCTTGATGGAACTCAAAACTTGTGGTATAAAATTGGCATACGTGATCATGTGGATCTCCATTTCCATCATACTTATCATATTGAGGGATCTCAACCTTTCTAGGGAAGTCTTTCATGTTAACACTTTTGTCAAAAGGATTAGGACAAATTGAATCAAGTGAGAATGAATTCTTGGGTGCCAACATCTTTTCCATCATGCTCTTAATTTGTTTAATTTCTTCTTCTTGAGATGGGCCTTGCTTCTTAATCTTCTTGTCCACATCAAAGTTGTACGGGACTCTAGCACCCTTGTTGAGTAAAATCTCTAGGAACTTGTCTTTGTTTTTCTCTAAATATTTCTCCACATAATGCTGGAAAAGTGGTTCTTGTTGTATTTTCATAAAGTCTTGGGAGGTGAGGTCAAAACTTGAGCCACTACCCCCATATTGTGAACCATGGTGAGCAGGTTGTGAAGGTCTTCTTGAGTTCCTAGGAGGTGTTAGTCTTGTATAATGATCATGTCTTGAAGCCCTTCTTCCTCTAGGGCTAGGAGATCATGATGGTGTTCTCGAATGTCTTCCACTTCATGGATTCTTAGGAGGGGTGGATGGAGGAGAATTGTTTCCACCACCAACACGCATGTTGTTGAATTGATCATTAAGTTGTTGAGCCAAGAGTCTATATTGCTCTTCCTAAATGGGTTTCCTTTCTATCTCCAACAAGGCTTGTCTTTCCAACTCTAGGAGTCTGAATTGCTCTTCATTTGTAGCTTGTTCATCTAGGAAGGCTTTCTTTTCATGCTCAATTTTTTGAAGTCTTTCACTCGTGTATCTTGAAGATGTTTTGAGCGGTGAACTTGGTCTTAAATTTATAAACAAGTCATTGGTGTATGTTGCATTCACACGAGTGTCATAAGGTTCATAAGCTTGGTTATCATGTTGTGATTGTTCATCTTGATAGGCTTGTATCTTACCTCTCTCAGCCCTTTGGTGTGCATCCAAATATCTAGTTGAGATGAGGGGTGAGACTGGTCAAATTTTGTGAGAGGAACCGCCAAATGGAATGGTATCTCTATGTTTTTCAAATATGTCATCAAGGTGTTTATCCATTTCTCCCCTTTCTCATTGATTCATTATGTAACTCATATCCATATCCGAGTGAGAAGATGCTAAGGGTGTAACTCACTAAGGTTACTCTTGGAATAAAACCAAATTTTTGAGTTGTTCCTGGGTGATTGATCAAATATGGGTTCTTTTCCCTTACATTTTTGGCGATTTTGAACTAAGGGTAATTGGTTAAAGACTACTTGAGGTCACTTTCCTTGATCTACTTGATATCTTGCTGTAACTGGCATGGATTAAAAGGTACTAGGTGATAGGATGACCCTAAGAAACGTTGGTACCAAACCAAGATAGTAAAAGCACTCACTTGTCCAAAAGAGAGGTGATAAGATAGAATTTTGCAAGAGGCATAAACCAACACTACCACAAAGGTGTCCACTGAATGGGTGAATACCCTAACACATATGGATTAGGAGGATGATTTACCCAAGTTATATTAATTGGATTTGAATTTGTATGGAAGTGAATGGACAAGAGACTACTAAAACTCTTCAAGTGTGTTATCAAAGGATCTAAAGGTTTATCTTCTCAACAAGGATAGTTTCTAGCTCACCAACTCCAAGCAAGGTCACTTGTGAAACCAAAGATTACTAGTTCAAGAGGTCAAAATGCAAGAATCCAAAGTGTAAACAAGCTTCTAACAGTGAGGTAAGTGCCCTAATCTGACCCGGATCAGCCAAGGAAGACTGGAAATGACAGGATAGCAAATCGAGCAAGTTGACAGTTTGACACTTAAGAATGCATATTTGTTGATCTTTTTTTGATGTTTTCTTTGAATGTTTGGTTTCTATTTTGATCTTTCACTCACGCAAGACACATCAAGTAGATTGGTTTGTTGTAAAAAAAGAACAGTCACACCACAACCTAGGTAAGCCAGGGCAATATCTGTTGAATTCCCACTTGAACCAAAGTTCAACCACGCCTACTCATAGTGGACAACTTAGAAGCGTGGAGACATGGGCTCCTCCTTACAGTGCACTCACTTCTCAGGCACACCAAGCTTTGAATCCCAAGGGAATCACTTCCCAAAGGACCGTTGTCTCTACTAAGAGCCGTGAAAATGTGGGACGTCTTAGTCGGTCTCTGACCTTCTGCGCCAATAGATAGAGAGATTTTGGTCACTGGAACAATTTTGTTTAGTCAGGGCATCTGTTTAGGCGGCTATATATGTGGTAGATTAGCCTCGTTAAGGAGGCCTCCTAGCCTACAAAAGTTATGTTCTGTAGGTTTTTACGCACCATGAGGGTACTGAGGGAGATCTTCTATCGGCATAGCGAAATTGACACCTGTTCACTGTGAGATTAATCACAATGACATTTTTTATATACCGGTTTGGAAGGGGTTGGCTTTAGCCTGTTACCGGTTGGGCAATCCACTCTCACCGGCTCTGTTAAAGCTCTTGGGAGGTAGCCACGCTAAAAGAATTATATGAATTTCTCTTACGCCCAAGATCCACAAAGGTGAGGGGAGAGGATATGTTCATATAATTCTTAGGATTACAATCTAAAAAGACACTTCAGACACATAAGAAGATGACAACAATGTTTTTGGATTTCTGATCATCCCAAAAGGGTGAGAGCATAGTTTCCTGACATTATATTCATCCCTAAAACATCATATATAAGTTCATTTTAAAAAGTCTTGCATGTGCGTTCCTATTTTAATAAAAAAAAAAATGCAAGCACAATGTTTAGAATTCTATCGATCAAGGCAACCTGCAAGACGATTCGTTAGTAGTTTGTGTTTTTAGTCTTCTTTTTAAACTTTTTGCAAGCCACTGTTAAGCTGTAATCAACAAGGTAAGTCAGAGAACAACAAAGCCCAAAACTTGTTAGCGTTAACAAAATCTGAAAATCATAAATATGATTGCATATTTAGAAAGTAGATAAAAAATCACGCACTTTCAAAAAACAATTCACTCAAAAATGTTACCGTATGAGCCCGTACGAGGCTTTGGAAGCTGCAAAATAGAGAATTAGACAGGTATAGTAATGAAAACCTGCAATTTTTGATAAATCTGTGACTCAAATCCAAAAAATAAGAGCAACCCAAAAATTTTCAGACAATTCTACCCAAAATAAAAAAATATTGCACTCAATTTGGACCTAAAATGAGCAAGATATGATCGTTTGAAGTTAGACTGCAATTTCAAAAACTCCAATGGTGAAGGAAAAGACTTTTCAAACCCTGCTGACATCAGTAGACTACGGCATTAAAATTGACAGTTTCATGGCTGTCACAGCAGTCCATGCATAATGACGGTTTGATGGTTGTCAAATTAAACACAGTTAAAAAAATCTTCTTTTTTTAAAAGATTTTTTTTGAAAATCTGCCTCAGGCTACGTGTAGAAAAATCTGAAATCTGCCTCGATTTCCATGCAAGAGGTCATATGTCCTGCTTGGGCAAAATAAATTTGCCACAGATTTGACTTTCAATGGAGATGGGCAAGTTTATACTCATTTTCAATCGAAATGACATTCCGGAGGTGATGGTGGGGTCAGATTTGGCTCAAAATGAGAGCTTCAAAGACACTAAGAGGATAATAGACAGAAGATAGAAATAATTTTCAAATGTGATGACAAAAATGAATGTTCTACCTCATGGTGGGCGCCAAAAATGTGTGCTAAAATGTTGACACACTTCTATGAGTCATTGTATTCAAGATTGCTCAAGAATGAGGTCTCAAATGGTGACTCATAGCTCCCTATTCATGGAGTACAAGGGTTTGTGATGAAGGCTCTCAGTTTAGACCTAGTTTATGCACATGCAAGTACACCATGAAATGAGATATTCAAAGATGAAGAGCAAGAATGCTAGTCTCCATGATCATCAGATATGTATTGCAAATGAAAACTATTATATATGATAACAATGCATGAAAGCAAGCTAATCTATATGATAACAATGCATGAAAGGATATATGCAAACTAATCTATGAAGGAAATAAGCAATATTAATCTATTGAAAGGGAATATGAATCTAAATTAACATGAATCTACTCTAAATGGATTGTCATGGATGCATGAGAGAAGAAGACAAGAAGGAGAGAAGTTGCATGGTTCAAGCTCAAATGCTCAAACTCTCCTCCAAAATTGCTCTCCAAACCTGCAGCATAACAATAACATGAAAACTTGATATCCCTATTTCTAAAATGAGAAGGAGAGGGCTCCTTATAAAGGAAAGTGTGGAGAGGAATGCATCCTCAAGAGCAATGTGGGATAAATCCATAAAAAGACAAGTAAGAGGGAAAAAGCCCACAACTTAGGAATATGTGTGGAGAAAAGGAGTTTTATTTATTTTTTATTTGATTTATTTCCTTTTTTTCATAAAAAAGAGCGCTTTAAGTGGGGATTTTATTTATTTAATTAAAAGAGGGACTTTCTTTTAATTAAATAAGATTATTTTATTTAGTTAAAAGAGATATTTTAATTAAATAAGATAAGATTATTTAATCAAAAGAGAGATTTTCTTTTAATTAAATAAGATTATTTTATTTAATAAAATAATAATTTCTTTTAATTAAATAAGATCATTTTATTTAATTAAAAAGGATTTTTTCTTTTTAATTAAATAAGATTATTGATGAAATAATCAAACCTTAGGAAATATTGAAATAATTAAATTAATTACGATTTGATCAAGGAAATTGATTTGAATTGAAAATGTTGCAAAGCATTGATTCAGAAATTTGATAAATTGATTTTGTCATTTGATAAATTGAAGAATGGGGGCCCATAGTCTAGGCGA
>MU227688.1:1224387-1261358 GCA_018584345.1 Thuja plicata | reverse complement strand
CGATTTGATCAAGGAAATTGATTTGAATTGAAAATGTTGCAAAGCATTGATTCAGAAATTTGATAAATTGATTTTGTCATTTGATAAATTGAAGAATGGGGGCCCATAGTCTAGGCGACCATTTTAGGGTGCATACACATACTTGTGGATCCAAGGATTCAACTCCTCCATAAGGGTTTTTATACAAGCAAGGTGAATTTGTTCATTTACTTTGTTTATCTCTGTAGTTTCAATTATACTTTAAGGTTAATTCCAAAACTGGGGTTTGACCAAGGCAAACCCCTCCCCAAAAAAAATAAACCATTTTTCTTGCAAGTACAGGTTCAGAACAACGAATTGGAGTGCAGATCCGGATACCCTTTTTGGCAAACTTCCAGGAACTGGAAAGAGATTTTTTGTCAGAGATTTTGGAGGTCAATTATGCCCTAGGTCAGAATCGGAAATTCTAGGTCAATGGTGACATTAACTTGAGGGTCAAATTTGGAACTGAGTTAGATCGGAAAACAATTTTTGGGTTTTGTAGATCTTGCAATTTCGGTTTATGTTCGTGAAAATCAATAGTTTCTGAGACCATTTGATAGGGTTTTTAGCAGGGTTTTTTTGGAGGTATGTATTTTATTCCATTTTCCTTTACAAACATTTCCAGATTTACACCCCTTATTAATTACAAATTAAATGTAAGATAATTCATGGAGGCTTAGGGTTTCATTTATGAGAAAATATCCATTGTTCAAAACCCTATCTAAAGGTCTCCATTTTCTTATTTACATTTTGGTGAACCCGTGATAGACAACTCTTTCTTTTTGGTGTTAGATTTGCATCTTATGTTAGATCTTACATGCATTTAAAAGTAGATTTATTTTATGCTCTTGCATTTATATGTCAAAAATAGATAAAAATCACTACATTTCTTTACAAATACATAAACATTTTCATTTTTCATGTTCATACATTTCATTTTAATGCATTTGGATATATCCATATCTATTTTCTATGCATTTCTTTATTTCTTTATTTTCTATGCATTTCTTTATGCGATCTCACTATTCCTAAACCATGCTTCTTTGATTACCCTATTATTGGGGGAAGAGTGGTTCCCACCTATCCCATTTTGGTAACTAAAGACATAGAATATCTAGTTAGGCGTTGGGCACCCATTATAAGGAGGAACCTAAACTTCTTGCTCTGCTTTTGTCATGTCTGTGCCTCGGAAGCTCCAAACTAGATTGACAACTATATTATTGAGGATCAAGTCAGTACTTGAGAAAATGATGATGAACTAAGTTGATGTATTGAGCCGCTTAGTCCTCTGAGACACCGCAATGTTAGCAATGAAGATATAATCTTAGATCTTTGAAATATCAACAAGGAATAAGCTTTTAATGTATTTTGATTGGAACTCAAGTCCACTATTTCATTTTAATTTTCATATTTTTGTTCCCTGATTCTGTATCTAAATGCATGCTTTCTAAATTAAAGTAGATAAAATTAGAATCATAGATTAAATCTTGATTAATATATATGGGCACAAATATACAGGTACATACATCTTCACATATTTGCACAAATGGACAGAAATATATTTAAAGCTCATACATACCTGTATTTAATCTTTCATTTTTAACATTAATGTTTAATTGACTTATACACTTGTGTACTCATAATTAAATGTTATGATGCTGCAACTATAGATAAACATCATTTTTACTCTTAGGATGTCTCAATACTTCTTCTTTTGAACCTACTCTGCCTCTATTACGACCACTAACTGATCAATTCTCTTTATCCAGCTTGCTAATTAGTCTAAACTTCTAAAATGGATCAAATCTCATGTACACATATACCATCACATATTCTCACCATTTGCGTATGCACTTATATATATATATATATATATATATACCCATATATATTATTATATTTTCCCATACTTATTATTATAGATATATTTATACCCATATACTTATACACATATATATAAGTATATATAAATATAGTGTGTTACATACATATACATATACTCACATAGCCGTCTACATACAAATAAGTATTGACATACTGACATATCCTAATTGACATAGGTCTCTTTAATTCCAGTGCCTAAAATTTTAGATTCTAGTATGTTTATTCACCTCTTTTATCCTTTCCTGCACTAAAAAGGCTAACAAATTCAGTATGATTAGATAGGGTTTCTGCAGTTGTTGTTTTTGTTTTTTTGATATGTGCAGGAACAACAAAACTGAACTAGAGTATTGTCTACCTGTACCTTTTTAGATGCTATCTTTCGGGATCATGCCTACGAGATGGGGCAATCATGAAATTTCTAGAATATGATTCTGAATTTTTTGTAAATAATCTGAAATTCTGTAAATGAAGGCATGCCTTCATCATTTCTTGTAAATGAGGGAATACCCTCATATATGCTTCTGTATACTTTTACAATCTGGACTTTTGTCCTGGGCTAGACTAGAGGTTTTCTTCTCCATTCTTTCCAACCAGTGCCCGCATTAAATGGAGATTTATGTATCTGTTTTAAAAATTAATAAAATATATGGCCTCGGCCTTTTACCGATAAAAAAAAAAGATAAAAATCACTACATTTCTTTACAAATACAAAAACATTTACATTTTTCATGTTCATACATTTCATTTGAATGCATTTGGATATCTCTATATCTATTTTCTATGCATTTCTTTATTCGTTATCATGTTGCACAAGTTGTTTCAAGTGTTTTCCAAACATCCTTCTATAACTTTTGGGATTAAACAACATCTTCCTCTTACCATTGCATGATGTTACACCTACAAAGACTTTATTTAGTACATGTGATGTTTCTTTTTCCTCTCTTGTATTACCTTGTAAGGATATATTAGAGCAAGAAGATGACTTTAATCTTTCTCTCCATCATATTTCTCTTTATGGAGATGAGTTGAGGATTGATGTTAATTCTTCTCCTAATATATGCCTTTTCTATGAGCCTACTTTATAATATAATATACATTCTTTCCCCTTTAGGGATAAATATTTAGTGATTTATGGCACTCCTACAATGTGCTTTATTGATAGGGATGATAATCCTCCTATTTGGGATGAACCTTTGGATTTGGATGTTGATTATTCTCTTCCTCATGAAGCCATTGTGGATGATTCTACTTTTTGGGATGAACCCTTGGATAAAGAAATTGATTTATCCCCTCCTCGTGAAGATGCTTTGATACAAGAGAGTGATTTATTAATGGATGACATATTGATACATGATGGTGACTCTTTTTCTAAAACACACTCCCCTTATGCAAACATTTTAGAGAAAGAAGAAGACATTATTGATGTTGTACCTCCATTTTGGATTCCTTCTAGTGACGAGGCATTAGCGGAGAATGATATAAATTCCCTTAATACTCTCCTTCTTAGTGATGATCTTATGGAGAATCAAGATCCTACCTCATCTCCTCCTAGGATGTATTCTCTGCTTCATTCTTGTGAATCTATTTGTAGTGTTGAGATAACTAACATGGTTTATCCAAAACCCTTGTTGACTATCAAAGGTTGTCTTTGCATTACTATCAAAGGTAAACCTATGGAATCTTTATAGTCTTTTAATGATCAAGATTCGATAGCTCTCACCTATCAAACAAGGAATAACCCTCAACCTAATATGGTGGTTCCTACTTCTTTACCACCTTCTCAACCTATTCTTCCTCATCCTCCCCATCTTGCTAGCAAGGAGTATGATTTGATAAACCAATTGCACAATACCCCTGCCAATATTTCTTTATGGGATCTTCTTCAAACTTCACCTACCTACCATGAAGCCTTAAAAAAATCTCTAGAAACTCTTTCCACTCCACCTCCTAATAAAGAGAAAATCAATGCCTTCTTACAGTGCATGCATGCTACCCTGGGTCCTCCTAACATTGTATTCACTCAAAAGGATTTACCTTCTCGGGAAGTTCAAAATCAATATGATGCTCTTATGGTTTCTGTTACTATCAATAAGAGTATCATTCATAGGACCTTGATTGATAATGGATCTGGGCTTAATATTTGTAGTAGGGACATGCTCAAAGTGATTGAAGCCGATCTTTCAACTATTCAACCTGATATTGCTCCTATATGTGGCATTGATAACATTGATAAGAACACTTTGGGCATCATTACCTTACCTATCAAAGTAGGTTCGGTCATCCCAAATACTCCTTTTCATGTTATGCCTGGACCTCTTAATTATAACCTCCTTTTGGGTAGACTGTGGTTGCATGAGATGCATGTTGTTCCTTCCACCCTTCACCGTAAAGTCAAGTTTATTCACAACAACATGGTGTATACACTTCATGTGGATGATGTGCCAAATCCTTGTTTGAATATTCAAGCCCATAATAATCCTATTCCTAATAGTAATCCTTCTTCCTCTAATGCTCTTCCTGGAGATGATTGGGGAACCTTCGATTTTAATCCTACCTTTATTAGAGAGTATAAGGTTTCTAATCTTGATTTTATGAAGCAACAAAGAGAGTTTGAACAATGAGATTTTTCTTCTACTTCTAATGCCCTTTGTAATAACTTTGTCGCTACTTCTACCCACTATGAATCTGTCAAACCTACTAATGATGACATAGTGACTACTAAAGTTCCATTGACTCCTTTTGATATGGTTTCTTGTTATGGTCCTAGTTATCATTTACTAGTTAAACAAGGATTCGATGGTCAAGGATGTGGTAAGCATAAACAAGGAATTCAAATGCCCTTACAAAATGGGGGGCATGAGCATTATTATAGATTGGGATTTAATCCTCAACAACACATCAATGTTACCAACATCTCAAATAACACTTCGAAACATGATGACACTATGAAGGAATTTTACCAAGAAGTTCTTTTGCCTAAACTCCTTCGTGCTAAGATGATTACTAGACCTAAACACAAAAAGAAACGTAGTCTACACTTGAAGACTCTTCCTTTTTATTTGTATCATAGATTTCATGATCACTCTACTAATGAATGTCAAGCTTTACATTATAAGATTAGGCAGCTCATTGATAATAAAGTTATTTATATATGTGTGACAATGAGTTATATTTCATTCATGTTTTCTCTAAATAACATTTATGTTCCTATTATGGAACTCCACATTTTGTAAACAATGTTAGCCTAATCTTTGGGGCTCGTTGTCTTACATAGTATTGTGAGTGATATAATAGGTCCCCTTTCATCCTTGTTCCTGTGCTTGGGGGGCAACGATGCCATCTCCTTCTTTTATGTCTTTCCGAGATTCACTCTTCCCTTGGTTAAGCAATATCTATCTATTATGTGATATCCAATCATACATGAAATTTCTGGTTTGCATTGAGGATCTATGTCCTTGATTATACCCTATTTTGTTGTTTGACATTGGGTTTCCATGGTTGATAAATCTCTCACCTTGGAAATTGAATAGTGTGTTATCCCTCACAAGGGTTACTTTTTCACTTCTTGCATGATATCTCTTTGCATTCGTCCCTTCCATGGCCTCATAGGAGTTGTGACCTTCTTGGCTTAGACTGGGTGTTGTCTATGGATATTGTCTTAATATTGATGAAGGCTTTATCCTTGTTCTTTTATTTCCTTAACATGTCAAAAATAGTATGTATTTTTCCATCTTAAGGAGGGGGCATATATACAACCTCCCTCATTCTATATTATGCATTTTTGTTTTAACCTTTTGTTTTGCATCATGCTAAATCCTCTGAAGGTAACACACATGAGTTGCTAAATCCTGAAGAGATATGCATTCAATTACAATTCAATATGCTAAATCCTTGGAAGGTAACACACATAAGTTGCTAAATCCTAAAGTGATATGCATTTTGAAAATGTATTCCATGGTGATATGAGGATATGGATCCATGGGTACTTCATAAAATTTGTCATAAGATGCACTACATACATGCACAAAGCCGCCAGAAGGTGCACAAATTTATGGGGTGACTATCAATTACTTTCTTGGTGGGCCATCCTATCCTTTTTTTGGTTCACAGTGAGATACAAACATCTTACTGGGCAAGGTAATCACACCCTCTCTCTTTCTCTTTGACTGGTGACGTCTCTCTTATTGTAATCTTGGGGTTGACAAAGACTTGAGTCACTGGGGGCTTGAGGATTCCTTTGTCCCTTATGATTTAAATAAGGTTATCTTTTCTTCATGATCTCCTTTACCAAGAGTTTGCATTGAGTCCATACTCTTGCTAAAGTGGGGGCTAAATGTATAGTCAGAAAATGGAAGCATTTCCATTATGGACTGGTTTAGCCTTTTGAGTAAGTGGTTTGGGGTCATGTCAAGCACCTTGAATGGGTCTTTGACTTGGATCTGGCTTTCCCCCCTATTCTGCCCCATTTCCCACTTTTCTCCAGCCTGTTTCTAGCATCCTAGACTGCAAAATAGAGATTCTTGACCTCAGGGTCAAGGTCGACCTCAACCTTGACCTAGGTCAAAATCAACCTTTTTCTAGCCCAAGGTCCATATTTCAAGTTTCTGGGGTTTCTGGATGTCGGGCTTCAAAAAGGTTTAATTCTCACTTTCGGGTCGGCTGTTTCGGTCTGAGGAGCAACAATTCTTAAATTATATTTAATATAGGTCCACTTCTAGGGGTATAGTTCTAATGAGAATTGAATTCTCCTATATAGGCCTCTCTAGAATATTGTGCCCTAGATTTGTATATAAGGAAGTTTTCTCCTCTCATTTTCTCTAAGCAAGAATTAAGTGAAATCTAAGTGTGAAGGACAAGCTAAGAAGCAAGATTTGAAGCAAGCTAAATATCTATTGAAGCATTCATCTACTCTCAAGCATCCAAGCATTCAAGAACTTTTAAGCAATCAATTCATCAAGGAGATCCATTGGTAGCCATTGCAGGATTCAAGCTCTATGGAACCCTCTTGTTGAAGATTTCTCCATCCACATCCATGCAAGCCTCCTCTTCCAAGATCCATTCAAGATTGGTGTTGAAGATCCAAAAAAAATTGATTCAAGACATCCTACATTCTATATTCTACATTTATTTGGAGCATGCATACTTGTGGATCCAAGGATTCAAATCCTCCATAAGGGTTTTTATACAAGCAAGGTGAATTTGTTCATTTACTTTGTTTATCTCTGCAATTTCAATTATACTTTAAGGTTAATTCCAAAACTAGGGTTTGACCAAGGCAAACCCCTCCCCCCAATAAACAAACCATTTTTCTTGTAGGTATAGGTTCGAAACAACAAATTAGAGTGCAGATCCAGATACCCTTTTTGGCAAACTTCTAAGATCCGAAAATAGATTTTCTATCAGAGATTTTGGAGGTCAATTTCGCCCTAGGTCAGAATCAGATATTTTGGGTCAATGGTGACATTGACTTGAGGTTCAAAATCAAAACTGAGTCAAATCAAAAAATGATTTCTGGGTTTTGTAGATCTCGCAGTTTCAATTCAAGAATGTGAAAACCAATAGTTTCTGAGACCGTCTGATAGGGTTTTCAGTAGGTTCATTTTCAGAGGTATGTATTTTATTCCATTTTCCTTTACAAATATTTCCATATTTACACCCCTTATCAATTACAAATTAAATGTAAGATAATTAATGGAGGCTTAGGGTTCATTATGAGAAAATCTCCATTGTTCAAAACCCTATCTAAAGATCTCCATTTTCTTATGTTACAGATAAATAAACCATCCAAAATAAGGTTGGAATAGGGTTTAGTTTAGAAGTCCTCCTGAATCAGCACTTCAGGAGGATTGCAGAAGAAAATAGTAAGTGAAGAAGGTTTAGTCTCTTTGCTAATCAAGAATGATAGTTTCGGTAGATCAAACTCCCGACACACCAGCATCCAACGTAGATTGAGCTGCCTTAGTAGAATTCACATCTCAGATCTAAACTTGGTAAGACAAATTGAATTTAATGAGCAGTAAATCACCATTATAATTCAAGAAACATGAATCTCCATATTTTACTCTTTTTTCTTCAAAACAGAATTAAGTTTTACATTTTTCTTACTAAGATATTAATCACAATTCAAATTTTGGAAGTACAGTTATCATTAAGTTCTTGGTCTGCAAATGTGAATGAACATTTCACTCTTTCAAAGCATAATTAAAGTAAAGTTTGCAATCTAGAATATAAATATTGGACTTTCACTCTTCCAAACCACAACTATGGTAAAAGTTCTTGAACTGAAAATGCAAATCTTGGGAAGTACAATAATACTTGAAGTTCTCAAACCAGGTTATTTAATATTAGCTTTGCACATTGCAATAAGCACCTACAGGTGTATTCTCTAATTTTACATTGGACTTACACTCTTCTTTGTTTGTGATGAAATTGTAAATTTGTTGTGCAGATAGGGTTTTTGGCCCTTCTTGTCCAACAAAGCATGTGTACGAGGAAGGGGCAAAAGATGTGGCTTTATCTACACTGAATGACATCAATGGTGAGTTATTTAGGCTCTTTATTATGTAAATGTTTTGCACTGTCAACATGAGTTTAGGATTTTATCTCTTGTTTGATTATTTTGTTTCTCTTTGTTTTTCTCGGCCTTTTGATCTTTCTCTCTATAATCATATTCAAGAGAGCGCTGAAATTGTTGCAAGGATTGTTGGATTGTTGCAAGGATTGTTGGATCATAAATGGTTTAATAGCAGTCTCTTTTCAAGATTTATCTAGTGAAGAATGGTTTGAGAGATTTCGAGGGCTCACTATTAAACTAAAATGCAGAAGATCAACACTTCACAATGCATAAATAATAGGGTTTACTTTCCCATAGGATTCTTTTGTCTTGTGGACAGTGATTGTAGCCATTGTCTTGACCCATAAAACTTGATATTATATCTTTCTCATGCCTTTGATAGCACTGATTTTTTTTTCCAAAAACAAAAATGATGCTCCATTTGCTATTGAGTTTAACCTTGATGTAGTTCAAGAAAGTCACCTTGTAACATTGGGGCTCTTGACCTTGTGATAAATCCATTGCCTTTGTACCCTCCATATTTCTAATTGACATTTCTCTAGGTTAAATATAAATATGAACTACTCCCTAACCTATATCCTTGGGTTGTATACATACTATAACAACTCACCCTATGTCAATGACACTATTCACTATTGTAATATTCTCAAGTGAACATTATTGGCTACACTTTTGGTTTCATCTTCTTAAAAATATCAATTTCTTTACTTGTTTATATCTTGTCACGCTGCATTTTCACTCATCAACTAATGTATTCTCTATTGCTATTGATACAACCACATGATTTATTCTCCTATGATGTATATTTTTGCCATTGGTTTATTCTTATTGTCCTATGACTATTTCAATGCACTTGAAACAATAACACATCCTCCTTAAAGAAACCATCTGAAATGAAATAAAGAGCTATCTGTCACAAGATCTTTCTCAAAACTGTAGTTTGCCCCATGAAAAATGACCTCTTTCATGTATGCACATGCTTTGACACTATAATGTCTCTGGTTTGAAAATAATTATTTGCTTGAATCTGAAACCAATTCTTTTTGTAAACTATGGATTTCATTACCTAGTAACTATGTAGAGTAACTCTATTTTCACAATAAAACAATCCCCTTGAATATTTCTCATGTGAAACATCCATATGATAGCTATTTTAAATCCATTTTACTGAATTGGAA
The DNA here is from genome assembly GCA_018584345.1 of Thuja plicata. Lineage (NCBI taxonomy): Eukaryota > Viridiplantae > Streptophyta > Pinopsida > Cupressales > Cupressaceae > Thuja > Thuja plicata. Next base: position 1,251,701 of record MU227688.1, on the reverse strand, counting down.
GGTTTTGATATTGGTGATCTGAATGTCCATTACCTCCCTTATAGTTGTAGCTCTTCATTGAATATGATTCACAATTATTGTTATGATATTTATCGCTACAAAATTACTTTTGGATTAGTAATTGATGCTTTTATACTTGTAGTCCACTGCATTACTTTTGCTTCATGCTTTGTTTGATGTGAATGTCTCTGAATGAATATCTATCCCTAGGATGATCTACTATTCATGCTTCTTATAATTGGTGTGCTTCTTCATGAATTTGATACACTTGGTAATGGTAGACTCTTTTACTGTGTTCATCCTTTTCCTTAACAGTTTCATCATAAATTTAGAAGATAGAAAAAATCAGACTAGTTTGTTTCACATTTTCCTTCTCCACATAAATCTTTTGTTCAAAATTATTGTGATCACCATCCCATGACATTTAATTTATCACAATGTACCTTTTTATTTTGAGTCATATGATTACTACCTTCCTATGATGAAAAAAATGTTGAAATAATTAGTCTTTACTTTGTATACTTTCACTGCTCTTTGACATGGTTGCTTAAGGATTCAAACTTTGTTGCAAATATCTTGTAGCTTTCCTTCTGAATATCACATCACTTTATAACATCATTTTTTTGTCCATTGGATATGAACATTTTTCCTTTATGAAACCATGCTCTTCCTTTCTTAAGAACTGTAGTTCTGAATGTTGATAACTGGCCAGTGTAGAGGTAAATGACTATCATGGTAGGCTGCAAATGATTGTCCCTCTTACATTGTTGATTACTAGTATTAAAAATGGATTCAAGATCTTTCTTCATGCAAATTATGTATAATATATATCCCTTGAAGTAACCATTATGATCCTCTTGTAGACCTTGTAACCATGCTTTCTCTCTAAAACAACCTCTCGTGACTACTTTCATTAATTGCAAGCCTTTCTCTTATATAAAAAAGCCTTACATGCACCTAAAACTTTCTTTTAGATCTCTTGGTGGAATCATAACTTTGAACCTTTTCTTATAGCTGTCACAGTGTAAAATTACAATAACACTACATAATATGAAGTTGTCCTTTTGAATGAAGATGTTGTTTACAAAAACTACACTTCTAGATTGATCACACTTTGCATCTAAAGCTTCTAATTGTGTCATCTTAACAGTGACTTCTGTTGACAGGTTTTGTGAGACATGTCTGATTCTCCTAATGTTGAGCTATGACTGGATATCTCACCCATTTTGACCATTGTCTTCAATAATGATGACCTTAATTGCATTTTTAAGATTCCTATTATGTCTCTTTATAACCTCACCTTGTGCTTATTGTTTCATAATGAATGCAATGATCACAATTGACTCCATTGATTTTTTTTTGCAGATGTACTCTATAATTTCAATCTCATACATAACATTTGTATCCTCTCCATAACAATTGCAGATGTACTCTATAATTTCAATCTCATAAATATAGGTAACTTAACTGTTTGAACTTGTTTTTAGAAAATTGATAAGTTTAGGATATAATCTTATTTATTTTATTTGAATTGTTTCTTAATATTTTATTATATTCTATGCTTTGAGTCTTTCTATTTTATTCATACATTGATGAGAATCAATGATCGAGAATTTTTAGATTCTGAGAAGACGTGTATTCATAGGAGGCCAGAAGGGATATTTGTGGAGATTTGCTAGAAGTCTAAAATTCTAGAGAATATCTTCTTTACTGCTGAGGTGGGACAAAGGTGAGGAAGAGGGTTTCCAGATTGAGTACCAATGCATAGATGATGATTCAGTAACCTATTTCTATAAAACCTTCACAAATATTCCTTCTTTGGCCTCCACTCATACCTCTTCTTAGAATCTAGACTAAAGATAGCAGAGCTCAAGAGACCATAATAGTTGGTCTCTGTCTTTGGTCCATATGATTGAGGAAACATTTTATATTTTGTTAGCTCATCAAATGCGGGGATCTAAAAGAATTTAATAGATTTTATTTTCATGGATAATGTACATTATTTAAGTTGACGTTGCACTAATTTATCTACTTCACACATTTGGAGACTACAAGGACAACGAGAATGAAGCATCCCCTCCCATGGCCTAAGCAATGTAGGCCACGGGAAGAGATGTTTCTTTATCATTGTCCTTTTAGTCTACACGTGCATGAAGTAAATAAATTCGTGCAACGCCAACTTAAATAATATTTTATCATGAAAATAATCCTCATATTTGATGAGATAATGAAATATAAAACATTTTATCAGTAATATGGACCAAAGATGGAGACTCTCTATGATGGTCTCTTGAGATTTGTTATCTTTAGTGTGCCTGGTCATTGCTATTTTGACACTTATGAAATCTGCATTGACAATAGTGTTATACGTATGATAGGCCTTCCTATCAGAAACTCATTGCATTCCTGTCGGCATTTCATTAGGTTAAACGTCAGATATATTTAGTTTCAACAGCTATCTTCGACGACAGTGCTATATGTCTGACGGGTTGTTGTGTCAAAAAGTCATAACATGTTCATCGCCCTTCCGATAGGTATAAATGTTAGAATAGTCCCAAAGGATAACTGAGAGGGGGGGTGGATCAATTATCAGCTAATTTAATTCTTTTCTTTTATTAACTCCAGAATACAATAAAGTAAATGCACATTCAGATAGCACAATAGACAACACCACAATTTGGTTACAGGGAAACCAAATGGTAAAAACCCCAGTGGGAATTAACACCCACAATGAACTATACTTGTTTATAATAATCCTTGTTAGAAGATCTTGCAACCCTGTTAGGAGTCTTTTACAAATAACCATGTTAAGGGTGAGGACTCACTGTCCAAAAGCTCACTACTTCAATGGTGAAGGCTACAACCTTCTGTAGAATAGATATGCACTATATCTGATGATGAACTATAGAGTAGACCTACTGTCTTGATTAGTTCCAATGCATTGTAATCTTTCACTTCTTCACATAGATCCTTGATGAATGAAACACAACTGATATTTCACTCTGTACTTTTTCTATCTCTTATCTTCTCATTCACACTTAGCGTTCCACAAATGAACTACTACAAGTATCTTCCTCAAAGTATGAGATCATGGGACCTATTAGGAAACTCTTCATAACATCCTTGTCAGCTAAACTAACCACGCAAGCATAATTACAACCGTGCAATATAAACTGAATAGACACGACGCTTCACAAAGTCAGCCTCACCAAATTAACTCTAACAATGGAATCTTGTTGAAACACGTTTGGTGCCTTTAGATAACCATCTTCAACTCATAACTAATCTTGAATATACACATGCATATCCTGAAGATAGGCACAACTCAAGAACCAATGTAATACATCGGCTCTGTACAGACAAACTCCAGAAACTGTAACTGTCGCTAACATGATTACACAACACAATTGAAACTTCATATCCAAATTTGCATGTATGAAAAAAACATAAACAACATGTCTACAACATGAATATAACCATGCAAGGCTTGATAACATCATTATGATAAGTACATACAAAATGTATATTATATGTTGTCATCAATGACAAACATACAAACAACTAGCTACCAGAAGTAAATCTCCAACAATCTCCCCCTTTGACATTGATGGCAACATATGATATGAAAAACATCTTCAACACATGGTGTCTTCTTTCTTTTTACAATCTTCTCAATATCCTCATCAAAGATTCCTCTACACTACTACAGCTCCTCTATCTGTGTTTATACTCCCTCAGAGTATATGCTCCCCTTACTATATACTCCCCCTTTGACATCAATGGAAAAGGGTGCCATAAATAATTAGGTACAGGTACTACTCCAGAAGTAGAGTAGTCAACCATTCATCAGTCACTATGGACTGATGTTCTTGCTGCTTTATCTTAATCAGACTCAGGAGAGGGAATTACTCCCAACTTCTCCCTGAGATACTCAAAAGTATCTTTTGATAAAGGTTTTGTGAAAATATCTACCAACTGTTCTTTGGTGCTCACATAGTCCAATTTGACTTCATTGTCTGCAACTTTTTCTCTAAGACAATGGTATTTGATCTCAATGTGTTTTGTCTTTGCGTGCATCACAAGATTTTTGGACATGTTGATAGTACTGTGTTATCACAGTGAATGACAATAGGATAATCAACCTGTATACAAAAATATTTAACCATCTACTTGATCCAGACCATTGTTGAAAAATTCAATGCTGCTGCAACATATTCATCTTCTACTGTCGACTGAGAGATACAATTCTGCTTCTTGCTTACCCAAGAGACCAACCTATCTCCAATAAATATTGCTCCTCTAGAAGTACTCTTCCTGTCATCAATACAACCTGCCCAATCCGCATTTGTATACACATGAAGTTGTACATTCTCTGATTTAGGATTTAGGATACCATAAACCATAGTCTATAGTTCCCTTTATATATTTGAATATTTCTTTATTTCCATTAGGTGATTCTGTTTTGGTTCAGCTACAAATCTTCCAATAATGCCAACTGCATTAGATATGTCTGGTCTAGACTGAGTGAGATATATAAGTTTTCCAATCATAGATTTGTACAATGTCTTATCAACTGCTATGGAATCATCTTCTTTAGAAAGCTTACTTCCTGTTATCATAGGAGTGCATACTGGTTTACAGTCTTCCATCTTGAAAGTCTTCAATATTTCCTTCACATATTTGGACTGGTTTATGAATATTCCTTTATCTGTCTACTTTATATTCAGTCCCAAAAAATATTTTATAGGACCAATCATGCTCATTTCAAATTCATTCTGCATTTCTTTTGCAAATTCTGCACTAAGCTTGTCATTACCTCCAAAGATAATGTCATCAACAAATATGAAAACAAGTAATAATCCATCAGGTGTCTCTCTTATGAATAGGTTATAGTCTGTTGCTCCTTTCTTAAATCCAATCTTGGTAAGATAACCATCTAGTCTCTCATACCAAGCTCTTGGGGCCTGTTTAAGTCCATAGAGTGCTTTCTTCAATCTACATACCATGTCTGATTTATCTGATAGATTAAATCCTTCAAGTTGTTCTATGTAGACTTCTTCCTTCAAGTCACCATTCAGAAAGGCTGATTTGACATCCATTTGATATACTTTGAAGTCTTTGAATGTTGCATAGGCCAAGAATAACTTAATGACTTCTAATCTACTCACAGGGAAAAATGTGTCAGTGTAATCTATCCCTTCCCTCTGTGCATATCCTTTACACACTAGTCTTGCTTTGTTTCTGACTACTGTACCATATTCATTCATCTTGTTCCTGAATACCCACTTTGTTCCAATCGCATTTTTGTCACTAGGTCTAGGAACCAATTCCCATGTATCATTTTTAATTATTTGATCTAATTCTTCTTCCATTTCTTTCTTCCAATCAGAATCCTTGCAAGCATCTTCAACATTTAAAGGTTCAATCTGTGAAAGTGAACATACCTCTTCATCCACTATTAAACTTTTTGCTTTAGATCTAGTCAAAACACTACTGCTCTGATCTCCAATGATATCATCTTTTGAATGATACCTAGATGTGAACTTTGAAAATTTTGGTGTGACATCCTCATTTGTAATATATGATACTTCTTTTCTTGATTCAAGTTCATTACATGATACATCAATGCAATCAAACATTTCTTCAATAACAGTTTCTTTACTGCCAGGCCTGGGTTCATCCTCAATCATAGGTGCATATTCATAGTACCTCTCTTGAATCATGAACTTCTCATCAATCTTTACATGAGTACTTTCAATTATCTTCTTTAATCTCAAATTAAAACATCTGTATGCTTTGATTTTAGTAGAGTAACCAAGGAAAATACCTTCATCGCTTCTAGCATCAAACTTACTAACACCATCATCTCTCTTGATGTAGCACTTGTTGCCAAAGATTCTGAAGTATTTTACTATAGGTACATTACCAAACCAAAGTTCATAAGGTGTCTTATCCACGCCTGGCCTTATTTGTGTTCTATTGATAGTATAGACTATTGTATTGACTGCATATCTCCAATAGGTGTGCACAACTTTTCCTTCAATCATCATAGTGCGCGATGTATCAAGTATGATCATGTTCCTTCTTTTTGCTATCCCATTCTACTATGGGGTTTTGGGTGCACTCAACTGCCTTTTAATTCCATGTTCTTCACAGTAGTCATAAAACTAGGCAGAGGTGAATTCTCCTCCTCTATCTGATCTAAGACACTTTAGTTTTAATCCAGATTCATTCTCAACTTTGCCTTTGAATATTTTGAACTTCTCAAAGGCTTCAAACTTCTCCTTTAAGAACGTAACCCACATCATTCTTGAAAAATCATCAATAAACAAAATGAAATACCTTTCTCTGTAATATGATATGGTTTGAGTAGGACCACATAAATCTATATGCACAAGGTCTAACTTGTTTTCAGCCGAGTTCTGCTTGCTTTTGAAAGATCTCCTTACATGCTTACCCATAACACATTCCCTGCATATTGTGTCAATTGGGTTTGCAATACTTGGAAGGTCTCTAACTGCCTTGACATTGTTTATCTTTACTATATTGTCAAAATTGATATGACATAGTCTCTTGTGCCATAACCAACTGTCATATACTTTTGCAACAAAACAACTTACATCTGAATTGAATTGAAAAACATTACCTTTTGTTTTTGAGCCTGATGCAATCATGTCTCCCTCTTTGTTGCTAATAATGCATTTGTTGTCTTTGAATTCCAAATGATAACCTTTGTCAAGTAGCTATCCAACACTAAGTAAGTTGTGATGTAATCCATCAACATACAGAACATCATCTGTCTTATTCTTTCCATCCAAGGTGATAGATCCTCTGCCTATGATAGGTTTGGGAGTGTTATCTCCAAATCTAACCATACCACCTTTGTACTTGTCTAGATGAACAAATTTGTCTTTATCACCTGTCATGTGGTGAGAGCATCTACTGTCAATGATCCAATCAGTTCTGATGTCTGCTTTGGAAATTAGGGCTAACTCATGTGCTTCCTTTTCATCTTCAATGTCCATTTCCTCAAGCAATTTTTCCATGTCTTTAAGGGTAACGAATCCAATTTCATCTTCTCCTGAATCTTCATCAGTTATACCTTCTTCAGCATGATAGCATTCCTTTCCATATTTTGGTTTATAATCAGATCTGAATTTCTTTACTCTTGTAGGACACTTGGATGCAAAGTGACCGATCTTGTTGCATGAAAAACATTTGAATGGCAACTGTCCTTCGTACTTGCCTTTGCCTTTCTTTTCTCTTTTAGCAATCATGGAAATTATTTCTTCTAGTTCTTCATCAACTTCTTCTTTCTAATTATTGCTAGAGATGTGTAAAGGTTTCTTACCATGAACTGAGGCTTTGAAGGTTGTTTCACTTTTAGGTTCAATCTTCAATCTTGATATCTCAAATGCAGATATTTTACTAATCAAAGTTTCTCCCTTGAAGTCTTGTGAAAATTGCATGGTTTCATCTAGAATATTGATCTTGCTCTCATAGTCAATTGTTAAAGTAGTCATCAGCTTGTCTATTATGTCTTCTTTTGATATTTCTCCACCATTGTTTCTGATTCTAGAAACGGCTTCATTTATCCTCTGATTGTAGGCTCTGATGTTCTCTTCAAGTAACATCTCAAGGTTGTTGTATTTCTTTTTCCATGTCTTCGTGCGCACATTCTTTGCTTGGATATCTCATCCAAACATGTCTTCTAAATACTTCTATATTGTGTATGCCTTTTCTACCTTCTTGGTCTTAGAGAATTCACTGTCAGATAGTGCACTTATAAGGGCTTCTTTGGCAACTGCATTAGCTGTGAATGTATCCTTTTGTTTACTAGTAGCATCATTTCTTGAGAGGTCTTTTAGAGAGGGAATAACAACTTCTTGTGTGGCTATCTCAAAGATGTCAAAACCAACACACTGTAGATGTGTTGTCATTTTGTTCTTCCAATTCAGATAATTCTCTCCATCAAACTTAGGACTCTCTTATCTAAAGTATGCCATTAGATCTACCTTAAGCTGTTAGGCTTTCTCTTCAAGGCACTTGGCTCTGATACCAATTGTTAAAATAGTCCCAAAGGATAACTGAGAGGGGGGGTGAATCAGTTATCAGCTAATTTAATTCTTTTCTTTTATTAACTCTAGAATACAATAAAGTAAATGCACATTCAGATAGCACAATAGCCAACACCACAATTTGGTTACGGGGAAACCAAATGGTAAAAACCCCGGTGGGAATTAACACCCACAATGAACTATACTTGTTTATAATAATCCTTGTTAGAAGATCTTGCAACCCTGTTAGGAGTTGTTATTTACAATGCAATAAGTATAGTGACCTGATTAAGGGTCTGACCCTGTTAGGAGTCTTTTACAAATAACCCTGTTAAGGGTGAGGACTCACTATCCAAAAGCTCACTGCTTCAATGGTGAAGGCTACAAACTTCTGTAGAATAGATATGCACTATATCTGATGATGAATTGTAGAGTAGACCTGTTGTCTTGATCAATTCCAATGTATTGTAATCTTTCACTTCTTCTTCACATAGATCCTTGATGAATGAAACACAACTGATATTCTGCTTTGTACTTTTTTTGTCTCTTATCTTCTCATTCACACTTAGCGCTCCACAAATGAACTACTATAAGTATCTTCCTCAAAGTATGAGATCATGGGACATGTTAGGCAACTCTTCATAACATCCTTTTCGGCTAAACTAACCATGCAAGCATAATCACAAACTCACAATATAAACTAAATAGACGCGATGCTTCACAAAGTCGGCCTCACCAAATTAACTCTAACAATGCAATCTTGTTGAAACACATTTGGCGCCTTTAGATAACTATCTTCAACTCATAACTAATCTTGAATATACACACACATATCCTAAAGATAGGCGCAACTCAAGAACCAATGTAATATGTCGGCTCTGTACAGACAAACTCCAGAAACTTTAACTGTCGCTAACAGGATTACACAACACAAATGAATCTTCATATCTGAGTCCGCGTGTATGAAAAAAACATAAACAACATGTCTACAACATGAATATAACCACGCAAGGATTGATAACATCATTTTGATAAGTACATATAGAATACTATTGTATATTATATGTTGTCATCAATGACAAACATACAAACAACTAGCTGCCAGAAGTAAATCTCCAACAATAACGTCGGACATACTCCATTTTCGATAGACATGTTCGACGGGACTGCTATACATTTGACGGATTTTCCTGTCGACCAGTCACTGCATATCCATCAGTATTTTGACAGTTATAACATCAGAGGGACTCTATTTTCTGACAATATATCCGTCAGAGAGCCCACACGTTTCGTTGGCATTCTGATATATGAACCATAAGAAATGATAGAGTAAGTTGCTATTAGTGTGGTGATTTCTGACAGATTTGTTGGTCAAAATACCAATGGTTATCACTTTCATCACAATTTCCCATGCAATAACCCCGACAGGTGCATCTATCAAATGGTCGACAAATAGGCGTTACAATTCTGACAGATAGCCATCAAAATTTGGCCTTAAATCTACTAGTGTAATGAGGGACTTAATAGTGTTCCTTCTTTTGTGTTTGGAAGCAGCTCTATGGAAAAAATCCAAATTCTGATCTCCCTCCATGAGCCATTAGATCCTCAACCTTTGTTTCAAATATATTTCCTCTCTCTTCAGATTTTCGTTCCATTTCAATCTCCAAGTTTCCTCCTCCTTGTGCATATCCTAGGAGACATCACCTCTGGCCATCCCCGATTGGAATTGTTTAAGTTTATCCTCTATCTCTTTCTTGCATTTGAAAATGTCTCCAAACGTCGACTTGCTCCACAAATGAGCCTCCATATTAATAATTTTTAACTTCTTAGAGACTCTAAACATGGCAGTGCCTTTGACAGGGGTATTCCACCATCTCGAGATGCAGTCTTTGAAATCTGGGTATGACTACCACATAATATCATAGCAGAAAGGGCGAGGCCCAGTCCCAACCATATCCACCCAGTTAAGGACAAGGGGAGAGTGATCAAAAACCATTCTGGGTAGAAGGGAGAGTGATCAAACACTATTCTGGGTAGAAGGGAGAGTGATCAAACACTATTATGGGTAGAAGGGAGAGTGACACCGAGGGATAAATGTTCCACCTTGCCGAAATCATCCATCTGTCAAGTCTCACCTGGATAAGATGCTGACCCTTCCTATTATTAGACCAAGTGAAAGCCAAACCCTGAAGCTCAATATCAATCAAGTCATTAGTCCTCATAAAGTCTGCCAGATCATGCATACTATCAGTATAATCATGTGTACCTCCCATCTTTTCTGAGGGATACAAGGGGGTATTGAAATCTCCATAACACATAATAGGGTACTTAGAATCTGAACCAATAAGTTTGGAAATTTCCTCCCAGATTCTACTATGACCAATCCTAATATTTGGGGCGTAAATATTGTACAAATACCATGAAACTTGACTCCATCTAAATAAGACCACCAGATAATTATGAGAAAAGGCCACAACATCACCTGATAACTTACCCGGATTCCAAAGGGTAGCAACGCCTCCTGAGGCACCATCTGCCTCGCTGTAAAAGAAATCCACTCCAGGCCAGATCTTATCCACCAAGTTGGAGAAATTTTGAAATGACATTTTAACTTCCTGGGCCAAAATCAAATCAATCTTGAAATCCATGATATACTTCTTCAATGCATATTGTTTCTGGGGGCTATTCATACCCCTCAAGTTCTAGGATAGGAACTTCATTTCTTACCTTTTGTGACTCCTCTAGGATTAATTTCTTTCCATTTTCAATTCCCCTAGCTACCTCCTTGGCTCTCAAGAGTCATCATATTGTCCTACCCACTTTGGGCTAATTTTCCACATCCACTTTCTTCCCACCTCTATTTTTACGCATTGGCTCCGACCAGTCCAGAACACTCCCACTTGGGGAGGAAGGAGCTGACTTAGTCATCGACAAACTACTTTCCAAATTAAAAAGTGGTGGGGGAGAGGACCCACTGCACATCTTCATCAAGAAACCCTCTGAATTGTCCCAACATCCCAATTTTCCTACCTCCATCCTACTGTTAATTCTTTCTGATTTACCCTTTCCATCTTCTTCCCTGTTGCCTGAAACCACAGTTGGGGCTCTTCTTTGTCTTTTTTGAGTTTGTGATTTCCTCCAAGACCTTGTTTAGAGGGATTTCCCCTTCTTCTAGATCCATCTCCTCTCCATCCATAACCTCCTTTCCTTGAGCCTTCACCTCATGGGTTTTCAGGAGATCCATCAGCCCCTCCAAATGCGGATAACCAAGTTTTCCTCAACATCATCATTAGTACCCTAAGATGTGGAAACCCTCGCCACTGAGCTTTTAGCCACAATAGCAAGTTGGGAAGAGGAGTTTCCATCATTCTCCTTGTGATCCTTCCTTGAAGGACCTTTACACTCGGACAAAATATGTCCATTTTTTGAGCATTTCTGGCAAAAGAGAGTAGCATTCTCATAGAAAATGTCTTGTGTCCATTTCCCCCATTTTGAATTCAATACCACAAAGTTTGGGAGAGGTTTATTCATGGTGATGTTGACACAGAATCTAGCAAACACTAGTCTCGACATCTACACAGTAACAAGGTTGGCAGACACATATTGCCCAAAGGAGTTACCAATCCATCGAAGAACCTTCTCATCCCAGAATTCTAAGGGAAGACTAGGGAGGCGTACCCAGACTAGAGAAGCCTTGTGAAGTTCTACTTCTAGGTCAAAACCCAGCTTCTATTTGGATAACATAAGGCTATGCTTCCCATAACACCAGTTACCTCTGGTAACATGGGTGAAATCTTCCATTGCGTTAAATTTGAATAAAAAAAGTCCCCTGGGCATAGCCGAGACACACAAACTATCTTTAATTTTCCACCTGGATTTACACCATCTTCTTACCACATCAATAGTAGGTCTGAACGCCAAGAATCTTCCCACCAGGCATAGGTGGAAGGAAGCAGAGATGTAATCAACCATACCATCAGGCACATAAATCTCCAACCCAAACTCCCCCTCGACAAATTCAGGGTTAGCGACACCAACTGGAGAGGTAGTCTGACCCGCAACAACATTCTTCCATCATCCTAAAGTGCAAGCACTTCCATTAGCCACATTATCCTTTGTGCCCACCAATGAGCCACCAATACCCCCACTATTGGGATGAGTAACATCGTGGGCCACAATTTATCCCAACACCGAGGAGTCATGGGCAGAAAAGCCTGCCAAAAGGACACTGTCTTCCCTATGAGAAAGAACTAGGAACATATCTAGATAGAGAGGCACTAGGGGCCCAGGGTCCCCTAGTGCCCATGCATCAGAGGCATGCATAAATTCAAAATATGTTGAGCAGGAGTTGCTCAAACTTGTTTTGTGATATTGTTATCAGGGCTCAACCCTATAGTTTTCGAGTCAAACTCATTGACTTTGTTTTTGGTTTAAACATTAGACGTTTTAAGTTTTTTTTGCATTGATCTATTTTTCACCAAATATTTTATGCAATTTATCCCAATTTTTTTATCTAATAATTTATCCCAATTTATCATCTTTGTTATCTTTGACTTATCATCTTTGTTATCTATTTTTTACATTCTCTATTTCCCATAAGTTTTTACTCATTACTATCTTAATTTGAAGTTTTTGAGTTGAGGTTGGAATCCCTACTCTTCAAAAAACACTTGGCTCATAGTATATACACTTTGCACTTCAAGTAAATATGAATAATTTTATGTTAATCATGTCTTTGCATTGCTTGACTCATATTTGAAAGTTCAAATTTTGTTACCTATAGTAAAAGTAATGAAAGACCTATAGGTCTCTTAATGCTATTGTATTTCCACAACCCATATTGAATTTTTTGCTTGATAATCTTCCAAATTAGATTGTGTAAAAATTCGTAACATCTAGAAGATTACCAAGCAAAACTATAGGTCTATTATATTAACTTTGGGAGATGCATTTTTATGGAACTTAAATTGTCATATAGTTGTTAGAAAGAAAACCCTTCTTCTATTATTGATCAGATAAAGTATTGCACACTTTCAAATAGAAAAATTGGTATGATTTTGTTTATGATTTACATTTGTTTATCCTTTCTATAACTATAAAGATATAAGTTGCATAACAATATCTTCTAAGATTAGTTTAGTAAATATTTCTAATATCTTGCTTCCTTTCAACAATTTTATGGACATATCTTTCTATCTAAAAATATTGAGTTTTGCTCTTTATCACATTATCTCACCATTATAACAACATAAGTGCTTTTGGCTATTTAAGGAAGCATTACATTATATTGCCAACATACGAGGTAACCTACCTTCTCTCATGATATCTCTAACCATATTAGTTTGGAACAATACGACATAGGATCTTGCCTGGGGCTGATCAAAGGTATATATTCTTCCCACCATGTATCTATTTTCAATGATAATGCCATATGATTCCACAGTCATCTTTATATCTATATCTACTTTCATTCATGAACATCTCTTTCCTTTAATTCCATGCACCCTTTGAAGGAAATCAATTAAGGGGATATATATGATCACCAACATTCATATTTTTAACTTGATTTTCACTTGTAAGTTAGAAGCTATTTAAGCAATATTTTTTTCTATATCATGTATGTCTTCATGGGGAACGTCTTCTAAAGGATTATATCTGTAGCCACCTAAAATATCCTTATGAAATCAAAAAATTATCTATTAATTAAATAAATATTTTTATTTCTTTAATTAATTTACTAGCCTTTCCCTCTATTAGTTAGATACATACAACTATTTATTTATCTAATTCACTAAGCCTTTTCTATCCTAAAGATAAATAAATAATTATTTATTTAATTAGCCATTTATCATCTTCATTTTCTCCTATTTACGAAATAAATACCAAGTTATCTATTTATCTATTTGATCATTTTTTTCTAATCTCACCAATCATCTCTACTTACATGGATCAACTTCATAAATTTTAGGCTTGCAACAAATGACACTTGTTTCTTCATTTGACGTTTTCACCTTCTCATGTCTAGATATTATGGAAATTCAATATCCTCTATCTACCACTACATATTAACCACTCATTTCCTAATGCCTCTTAATCTCCTTTATTCACAACATTCTCTACCTACTCCTCATTATTCTTCACATTATCCTTACCTACTCTCTAATCCTAGTCACTCACCTAGCACCTCTTAATCCCAGCCCTTGATTTTCATAAGACTCTTATAAAACAAGACTCTCCTCACATTTTCTATCTTATGCTATCTTGTTATTTATGCAATCTTATTGACTTGAACTTATGGAGAACTTATGTCCTAACATACTTATGATCATTGAGAGCCCATAGCTATCATCTTTTTATCATTGCTTTCATACTATCACTTTCATAGTTTTGCATCAATCAACCAATCTCCATTCTCTCATAGCCTATTGTGCATGTGCTTACAAAATTGAAAGCACCCACATTTCAAATACAAGATCTTGGAAGATATGAGAAAAATGGGGTCAAGCGTCTCTTGAGTGCATGGTATACTTGTTTTGTTTTGTTTTATGTTTGTACATTCTTGAAGAAGTGCTTTATTGGATGATGTTGGTTTTAATTGTGTACATAGAGGCTTATGGTTGGGTTTAGTGGGTTCACATGATTAGATTGTCCAATTTTCACTATCATCAATATCCACATAATTAAATCTTGTAGGTATATTTATTTATATAACCCCAATGTTTGTATTATTTGAGTATTTAGATACAGAGTTTACATTCATGTTTGTGAACGTTAGATTTTATATTGCCCATGTTGGGGGCAACCTACCTTCCTTGATGATATCTCCAACCATATTATTATATCATAATTAACTAATCAATACATACATATATGATCTTCCCATGACATACCCATTGTTGATGATAATGTTATATGATTTGTATTTCCTTTCATGCGTGAATCTCTCTTTGCTTCAATTCCTTGCACCCTTCGAAGGCAATCAATTGAAAAGGTATATATGATCATCAACATTCTCATTTATAATTGATTTTCACTTGCAATTTGGAAACGACTCAGGGAATATTTTTCTTATGTCATGTAGGCCTTCATGGAGAACAAGTTCTAAAGGATATATCTACATAATCAAATCTCTTAAGACTATTAATTTGAATAAACCACATGGTTGTATCATTTGAGTTCTCAAATATTTATTTTACATGCATGTTTGTGAGTGTTATATGATGCATCATCATTTAGGACTACATCTCAAAGTGGGGGTAAAGTGTAATGATAAAATTTGCATACCAATGTCATTTCCTATTTATTTTTGTGCTCCCTTGAAGAAATATATTGATGCATGTAAGTGGTGACAAAATATATAACATTTTGTAAAGATGGACTCATTCACCTACCTTTTATCCACTTATATATGCACAAATTTCTAAATTTGAATATCACATACATGCACACACATATATCTTGTTGATTGTTATGCACTTTGATTTGGCCCTTTGTATTCCCTATGATGAAATCAAATTATAGCCAAACTTTCACCATTAAAAAAATGAAACACAAAAGAGACTCTGGAAATTGGATTAAAATTTCTTCATTATTCTCCAACCATTCTACCGCTACAATGAAAAATAAGCCTATTTTAACTACATTATGAAAATTTCCCTTTTTGGCATATTTTTACAAGATCTAAAATTTGCCACATTTTCATAGCTATCCATATGACTACGAAACTTGCTAATTATTGAAAGCTAACTCGAGTGACACTATCTGTCAACTTACTTTGTTGATTACATGTATGAATTAAAAGATGCTTAAAAATTAAAATCTAGAAATACCAACAAAAAAAATGAAAAACCCATTTTCAGGTTTACATGAATAAATTATGCCCTAGAAATATGTCGAGATTTGCTCCAATTAAATAGTTTCAAATGACGTAGTTTAGAACTCCTTGAGACACTTTTCCATGTAAAATCTAGCCCAAACGAACAATTAAATTTGACCTTCATAAATCCTTGTGTTCTAGGATAGGTCCACAAACTTTTCCACCATTGATTCAAATTATCAACTAGTCCCTTTACCTTTCTTGCCCAAAGTTGCGACTAAAACCATGTTTGATTTGATTTGATTTGATTGTTATGTGCTAGTATATAAAGATGTTTGTTGCACTCACTATATCCATTCAAACGTCACATGTCCCTTCTTATCCTAAAGCATTGAAAGAACAAAGAATGTCATAAAAATTAGTTCTTGGTGTCTGTGTGATTGTCTAATATATTCATTGTACCGCTTACTTGCAAAAGCTTCTTATAACCTATCAACAATCTTTAAAGGTATTTTTAAATACCACAAATCTCACTAATTGAAAAAAAAGAGCAACATAAAATGATATCTTTATAGAGTGGGCAAAAACAGAAGTATAATTTAAATGCAAAACAAATTTAAGTATAGAAAATTAGATTGCACTCTTATACAATTCTACAAACATATCCTCTAATAATCTTCGTAATAGAATCCAAATTAGAGACACTTATAAAACTAAAATAATATTTTAAATAAATTAAAATATTTCAAATTATTTATCAATCATCATCATCTATTGTTATTATAAACTAAATTTCAATATCCTCCCTATTTGTATCAAAATATCAAAACCCTATAACTATTCATATAGCTTAATTGTGGTTACATGTATGCATCCTATAACTATTCATATAGCTTAATTGTGGTTACATGTATGCATCCTATTGATTTAGAGAGAACATAAAAATACCAACAATAGTGGGGTGAAGTCCAATTAAAAAATTTCCCCATAAAATTTATAAGGATTTGAGTAGGACTTTGATAGAAACATGATATATTGGATCTACATTTTTTGAAAAGATGTGCTAGCATTTATTGCCACGTGGACAATTCTAGCTACATACATGTTCCCATATGGTTTGGTCAATGGCTCTTTCTTCTTGTCTATGTTCAATGCAATTTGTTCTAGTGTATGCTTTGACCTTTAAAAGAGATTTCACTACCAAATGGAAAGCTGCGTTTTCAATTAATAAGTGCACATAATTTTTTGTTTTCAGTACGAGTCTCCATCATTTGTTTGCAATGCCGTGTAACACAAAGCTTCCATTTTGAGATTCTAGCAAATAGTGTCCCTAGTGCCCACTTGGCTTTTTCAAAGTTATGATGTAAGTGATGACATCAACTTCAATTAATCTAAACTTTTCAATTTAGAAACAATTGGTCTAATTCATTTTTAATTAATGTATTTGTTCTTTATTTTGATTTAAAAAATAAAAAATAAATTTTGTAATCAATTCATCAATAAAATATCTATATATTTAACATTATAAACTTTGTTCTAAGTATTTTTTTATATCAATCCTTTTAGATGTCCTTTTATATTTCTTTGGAATCTTACATTTGTTTATTTCACATCAAAGTTTATGTGAGTTAGTTTTCAATTGGGTCATAAGTGTCCTTACTCCCCAAATAATATTTGTTCCTATATATGCCTTTTGATGGTGGTCATATGTAGAATTTACCTTTACCAAGATAATAATTATTCTTTCTGTCTAACTTCTTTAATCTCATAGTTAAGTGAAATTTTTCATAATAAATATGTGTATGTTTTTGTTATTGTTTGAACATACATACATGTTAATTTTCTATTTGTTCATCCACTTCTTTGTTTTGTTTCACTCATGTCTCCTTTCTCTTGTTTATAACTTCTTTTGTGACAACCTTAGGCCATCTTCTTGCATATATTTGTTCATTTCTAGATATCTTGTCATACGACCCATGGTAGTTGCCTCGATGTGGAAGGTAAATATTTTTTCTTGGAAAGCAACGAACAAATAAAAAGTTTTTTATTTTGAATTTATTTGTAATCAAGTACTTCTAAATCCTCTCTATTTATCTATATTTTTAGGTAATGATCTGTTGTTAGCCCATACTTCACACACATAAAGAAAAATTAGTATCTTATGGCATAAATAAAACTTATATAGTTTTCTCCTCGCATACTTCAATCTATCTACTATTGTGGAATACAAGTACTTTCTAGTCTCCTCACAAATTCTTTTCTTATGAATGTTTATGATCTAAGCTTATTGTTCAAATTTATTCCAAAATATTTGTATTTTGCCACTTTTTGTAGAAGAACCCATTCAAAATAAAACTTAAGCTATTTTTTCCTCTTTTGGTTGGAGAAGTTCAAGATCTTGATCTTGTTTGTGTTAACTTGCATGCCCACCTACTTGTAAAAGTTCCCTACGACCTTTAAGTGCTCTTTTGGTCCCTAAGAAGACATTACAATAACAAAGAGAATATATACATACAAATGAAGTTTAACAACATACTTTCTCAAATGAATATTGTCTCTTCCTCATAGATTTAATCATTTTTCAAATCTATTCATAAACTAAGATAGGAGATAGTAGGTGTCATTGTTTAACACATATGACACTCCCTTGAGGAATTCTTAGAATGCTACTTAAATTTTAATTTGAACTCAAAAATCCTCATAAAATATGTGAACTTGAGTTTATTAGGTCAAATTTATGGATGCGATAAATTTGACATATTATATACTCCAAGTTCATAACACCATGTCATTAAGCTCAAGGAGATTTATTGAATAATATTGTACATGCTACCATTAGGTTATTTATTTTGTATTTAGAATTGGCAATAATATCTTTTATGAGTGGTTAAGAAATAATTGATTAATAAATGAAATGTTACTAAGAACAAATTTGTACTACATCTAGTTCATTTTAGATAGGAGTTTTATAGTTTAAATTATTAATTTATTTACTACAAGACCAATGTTAAGATTTTCCATATACAATTCTATGTGAGACCTAATATCTATGAGGTAAACATAAAACTAGGAAAATGAATAAAAATATTCTATTCAATACAATAAAGTGGTCTCTTGCATCCATGAATCAAGGAGATGACATGTCCAAGAGCTAGAAGTTAAACTATCAACGAGTCCCCAATTATTTGAGGGGAGTTAACTCACTCAAAAAATATGATAAATAGAAATAAACTAAATAAGTATCAATCAAGTGCATAAATTAAGACATGTGATTGATTGACATAACTACTTAAACTTATTCTTACATATAATGAAAAAATAAAATTGTAAATCATATAGTTATTATAACCTAATGAACTAATATGTATCTAGTCTAGTGACAATATTTTATTACTCTAATAAGCCCCCTTAACTTGCAACTAGGATTGATTAGATATCCATGTACAATGATGGACCCCAAAAGAGAGATTATGCAACCCCTCACAAATGTGCTACCTTTGCACTAATAGAGGATGATCAATACTAAATGTTGAAAATGATCCATACTAATCAAATGATATTTCTACCCTTAGGAATAAAGAAATCTAAAGGCAAATGATCATCTCATTCTAAGAATAAAATTAAGGAAATATAATAGAAGGTGATTTCTAGAATGTAAGAACCCCTTGTGGCTCTAAATTTGACAAACACTAAATTGTGGTTTAATTTTGAATGTTTGACAGTTTTGTGACTAGAGATAAAGACTTGACATATTTTATTCACAAAAAATTTGTCAAGATCATGGTGGAATTAGAAACTTTTAAATATGATGTAGTATAAATAATATTGAATTCTAATAGTAGAAAATAGTTGCAACCTTTGGACTAAGAGGGTTTTTCTTTTTAATGCATAGTCTATTAGAAAACTGGGCATATTGCAGTAGATTTACCAAACCAAAAAAAACTCTGACTAAGAGGAAAGCTTCTTGGTGGAAATACACTCTGCCAAACATTATACTATTGAGTCTTCTTCTAAAGGCATCCAACAACATGTGTAAACAAATAGATTGATTTGCATGCTGTTAAGATTTTTGTTGAGTCGAAGACAAATCAAGCATTGTTTCAACAAGCTGCATCTGGTAGCTTGTACACATTTAATACTAGTGATGTTAGTTATTCCAAAAGGAATCCAATGGTTGATGCAAATAAAAAGAATATTTTGCAAGCTGTTGAGCTTTCCATGGTATTAAAGACAAATCAATAATTATTTCAACCTAGTGCTTTAGGTAACTTTGACACATAAAAAATTGTGATAACTCATTTCCGAAGATCTCTCTCAAAACCCCTTTGAACTTTATGGCAAAACAAACCTTTGCGTTTTATAAAGGGCCACTCATTTTGAGGAATGAGAGTACACCATCTCAAACTCAATCCTCCAAACTCATAGAGGATCTCATTATTAGGGACGGTGTCAATGATTAGAAAATAGTACAAAGAAGGAGAAATAGTTCTAGAGAAAGTGAGGAAGTTGGTAATAAAATGCATCTTTGTTCTCATTCCAAATATGGTGTTAAAGCCTCTTTTTAATTCGTGAAATCCTAGTTACTACAAGCTAAGAGATAGAGTTGTCACTAGGACATTTTCTTTTCACCTGATTTTGACATGTAATGAAAATATGTCCAAACAACATTTGTTTTTCATTTTTGTACTTATTGTGTTGGTTAAGTGGTGGTGGTGTTGTTGTCCCCACCCAGGTTTAAACCCTTACTGGGCCATTATGATCGTGGGCTTGTGCCTTCTCTGACCCAATGTGCTCACGGGTTTGGGCCTCAATTGTGTAATAAAGGGATGTGGCCTCACTGGTTCATAGATCTGGGTCAAAAGTGTTTCACTTGGTTTACCATGTTAGATCTATACAAAAAAAAAGCATATGAAGTAACCCTATGTTGCAACTTGCCAATAAAAAATATACACACATACAAGAATATTAGGTACAAGAATAAAGAAGATGACATGTCTTAAATATAAATGAAGTTTAACTCATCCTATATTAAGTAAGTGTTAATCAAATGCATAAATCAAGTCATATGGTTTATTAATATGACTACCTAAGTATGCTTAAATAGAAAATAAATAAACTATAAATAATAATTAACTTAGCACAATGAACTAGTATGTACCTAACCTAGTGACAATATTTTAAAACACTAATTGTCTGTCAAGAAAATAACAATAGTTCTTCTATTAACTTTTTAAAATATTTATAATAAAAAATCCATATAACATGCAACTTAAAGAAATAAAATATTTAATTAATTCCTTTTTAATTTCTCACCACTTGTATTTAACTCAAATATACATATTTTTTAAGTAATTCAATTAGAAATCAAATTTATCAAACAAATTTTGTTAATTTTATTTTAGATATAATGTTATAATCTTCTAAATAAATAATTTTTTTTATTTGTTTAAATTTATTTAACTTAAATGATGAAAGTCAACAAAAACAACTTAAATTAAACCTTATAAAATAATATATTGACATAAATAATCACATCTTACCATCTTTAAAGACAATATTTTAATTATTAATAAGGTCTTGGTTGCTAAGAAAGTTAAATATCATTTTTTATATAAGATTATGTTAAGAAATCCACTCTAAAAAGCATATGGAATTCTAGTGAATTTTAATTTGAGACAATTATTTTTGTGGCGAATATATGTTAAGATTGAAAGAAAAAAACTGTTACGATTTTTTCAGATTTGTTCATATTGATGGTTTTTGTAGGAAAAGTTGTCCATGTTTTTTTAGAAAAAATCATCGTATTTTTTTAAAAATTAGTTCATACTACTAATATTTGTTAGTGAAATTGTCTATAACTCTAAAAAATGTAATTTTCTTCAAATTTTCCCATGATTTAAAAAAACATGACCAACGAAAATATCATATGCTAAATGATAAATTTTACATTGTTTGATGAATGTAGATCAACAACTTAAATTATATTTTGGTATCAATAAGCCTTTAAAAGACATGTTTTTACTGCCCAAAAAATCAACTACATTTGTCAGATCATAATATATATATATATATATATATATAGAGAGAGAGAGAGAGAGAGAGAGAGAGAGAGAGAGAGAGAGAGAGAGAGATGTCTACAAATGTTTAAACAAAAATTACCCAATATAATTTAAGTGATTGCACATTCAATAAAAGCATGGAATCAACAATATCATAGGTGACACTAGATATAAGTAGAGAAACCCTTTCTAGGAATAGTTTTACATGAATAAAAAGACAAATAAATTATTATCTTCTAAAGGAGATACAATAATAGATCATACTTCATTCTCTAAGCAATTTGGTAGCACCTTGTTAACTACAACTGAACACAAATTAACTACTATCTGAAGATTTCAATTTATAGAGATTTGTGAGAGGGAAAACCACTACGAAGTCCATAAACAAGTAAAAAACCACCTAAGAAATTCATGCCTTTCTCAGTGAAAAACTTATAAACATGTAGTTAAAATTTTTAATGTTCACGTGGCCTTTGCAAAGGTACCCAATCCACATCTAATGAAAATGGTTAACCTCAGGTAGTCCATTACTCTTCAATAGTTCAATCTTAGGATATGCTAACTTGGGTGCCAACTCTAAGTAGCATTCAAATGACACATTTCAATATGTCTAGGCATACAAGTTTGGGTGGTCCCTATCCAAAAAGTGGGCAACTAGAAGGAATATTCTCCTAGAATGCTTTGTAATCATCATTGAAAGTGTTTCCACCATTATGAATGCAATTGCAACCTATCATAAGATATTAAATATGAGATATTTTAATCTCTCATTTACCCTAAGCATTCAGTTCATTTCAAGGAGCATGGAAACACATGAAAATGATTTAATATTGCAACGTTAATGTCACTTAATTCTAACATTCCCCCATTTGATACATTGCACTTACATCTAAAAGTACAAATAAAAAAATTAAGTATAGTGATAAAGAAATGTAGCCTTCCTACACCAAGAGAACACAATCATTGTTTTTGTAAAATAATCTACAACATTATCAAATATGTAATTGTTTTTCAACCAATATCTTACAATTCTACATCATTTCTTACCCAACATGATACTAAACATCAAAATGCTTATTACAAATATGATACATAGAATCTTTGGCCAAACATATGACACTCTAATTGTCACATCCCATTCTTGCTATTCTACAATGTAACTTGTACATTTCAATACCACCTTCTTCGTAAATTCTTTTCCTTATAATTAGTATAATTAGGGTGCGGTCCCATGAGGGGGCTTCAGGATCTATTTTTATGGAGCGGGAGCTCCCATCAACTTAAAAAAATATTGCTACATGATTAAATTGAAGCTGTTCCTCAAAAGTAGCAGCTCCTACTTTTTAGAGCTGCATATTTGAGCAGGTTGAAAATGTGGGTGGCTAAAAATTACCCCACCAACTTAGGCTTTTTTTCACCACTTGTTAATTATATGAAAATTTTAAACTCTTGTAATTATATTTTTTTTCTATTTTTTAATTTATTTAGTCATCTAATAAAATATACTAAATAAAAAAGTGATGAGATCACCAATTTCCATAAATTGTAGAGCTTAAATATTTAAACATGAACTCCACTAGAAAATTCATGGGACCTCCTAGTTAAAAATAATCCTAAAAAGACTGAGCAACACCGGCTGAATTTTTTCAGGAAGCCCCCCTCCATAAGACCTCACCCTTTGTATATAAAAAAAAATTCTACAAAATTCCAATTTACCTATGCTGCCTTAATTCTTTCGTTGATTTCTTTCGTTGTCCTATATCATGAAAGTATATTCAACAGGCCCCTTCGTGGGACCGCTGCCTAACGTCCACTCAAAATACGCCGAAGCAAAGTCGGCAGTTCTATACAATTAATTTCCCACATCATCGGGAAGTGTTATACTCAACACTGAAGAAATTCAAAGCTTTATACCAGGCCTGTCTTCCAATTTACTATTTCCAGGTGCAATTTCCTTCTCATATGAGATTTCTGTAGAAGTTTTTGTAATTCTAATTTTCTCTACAGATTTTTTACGCTCCATTACTAAGATATCTGTAAGAGAACTTAAACTCACTTGAAAGTTTTTGTCCATTTTTCTGTAAAATTTACTGAGCATTCATTAAGTCGGCTTTGGATAGTGCTCTGATTCTAAAGAGTTTTGGACATTCTTTTAGACTTAAGATTTTCTATTCCCCGGTCTACCTATACATTCTTAGGAAAATGCTATATGAATCCTCTCTGAAAAAGTGCTTTCTTTCAAAAGGCTTTTGGCCTGTCTTTCATATCTTAACATTTTTGGTGTGATAACTATCTTTTACGAACAAGTTTTTAAAATAAAAAATAAGTCGAGCTTTGACAGTACCGGAAGCTGAGATTTGAGGCTTTTAACATTTACTCCAATAAATTTTAGGCATTTTAACCTATGATATTCTTTTTATTTGGTGAATACCCCACTTTTGTTTGGATAATCTACCGTTAGTCTATTTTCAGCAAGTTAGATGTGGAATTTTACCAATTTCAACACTTTATCAGGTCTTTCGGTATTTGAATTTGAGGCCCATTGAACCCCCCACTGCTTTAACGACTTATTTGACAATTGTGTTTTATGATATAAGGTGAATAAATTTTATAGAAAAAAGGAAGAGTCGCACAGATATACGGGAAAACTTACTACGCCCAACCAGGAAAATCAAGTATGGCCTTTGTTTTTGAATATGCATGCGTGTTTACAGTGGATTTGAGAATAACCATTGCTGGTAGACATAGATGCCTTGCTTATATTTATACGTGCAGATTTCTCTTCATTCTGAATATCAAACGTTGATGAGTATGAAACTTAAACTTTCCCTTTGCTTGTTTTGACTAGCAGAAAATCTGTACATTTTCTTCCCTATTCTTCCCTCGGTCAGGCAACCTGATGAGGCTTTTTACTCAAGTTAAAAACTTCAAGTAGTGGCTGAGACTCGAGATAAACTCTACATCTATTTCCTAGTGGATTTTGTTATGAATATTGTGTCTTTCTTGCTTGTTTTTCTTTAGGGATTTATTCCCATCATTTAACTGACATTTGCTTTTTTAGCCTTTGAGTACGATCCTTGCAGTTACTTCTTCTGTTGCCCTTGCTGATTCTCAGTTACATTTGGCCCGGTTACTTATTATCGTTCATTACCTTGGGTTTTGTTGTTGTCAGTTGCTTCCTCATACTTTTTAACTCTTGGAAACATCCTCTACTATTTGATCCCAATCGATCCGTGTGGTCCAGAATGATCAGGGTTTGCATTTTTATCTAATTCATGTCAAGTTCCATTGAAACATTCTTTTCCCTGTAGAGCTTTAAAGACATTATTTCCTTTGATAGTTTTGATTTTTGTTATCTTCCTTGTTGACCTGACTTTGCCCGTTTGAAATCTTCATTTTTTGGTGTGTTGTGAATTTCTTCTTTGGCCTTTTCAGTTTGCTTCTTTGTTACCTACAGTTAGACTTTTGAATCTTCTATTGCTTTTAGGGCCAAAGAACATTCATTAAGAAGTTGATTATATTATAACCTACGAACAAACGGAATGCACTTGCAATCAATTTCTTTAGCCATTCGATGACCTCGATGTAGGGTGTGATGCTCTTTGGAACAGGCTTTTCCAGATCTTCTATCACACATAGCTTGGCATAGTTAAAGAAGGCCATGAGCAGCAATCGCCTTGGGATTTGATAAATTGTCTTATAAGATGTCCAACCTTATTGAACACATTCAGTCTACAACTTATCCAGTAAGACATATAGCTTGATATGAACATGGGCTCTAGTTGCCATCCTTTTTGCACGTTTGAGGCCAAGGTCTAATGTTCCTTTTTTATTTTTTATTAAATATAATTAATTTTAACTCACAGTAAAACTCGTGTTGGTTTTTTGTCATTGATGGACTGTGTATGCTGCCGCTGCTGTTTATGGGTGAGTTTGTGTTGTGACAAGTGCTGTCATTTGAAGTGTTTGACTCAAGGCACATTCGCTCAGTCAATATTCTTTTCCTGCTGTTACAATAAGTGTTGCCCAACACCCGACAGTAACTGGTGTATTGGTCGTTTTTTTTTTTAAAACGTTATGTTCTCTATTTTGTCTTATACTCAGAAAACGAATATCTCCTAACCAGCTGTGCATGCTGCAGTCGAAAGAAAGAACAGTTACGTTCTCTACCAGTAGGTACATCTGTCTGTGAGAGAGAATATAGAAGGAGCAGGGAGTTAAATATAGCATTGGTCTTCTGGATACGATAGGCAGCAGCTCTCGAGTAATATGACTGAACTTAGGTGCCGTTTTTTTGACAGGAAATAGCAAGGTGTGCACACACGATTGGATGTCAGGTGTGTGGCAGCGTAAGAAGGTGTCTCAGTCACAGCTGCAGCTGTAGCGGGTGTGATAAAAAAACTATGAAATCTGAATACGTGAAAGAGTCCAAACAGACCGAGACTGGTATCGGGCAGCAGGTGATTCGAAGAATAATTGTCGAAGGAGGAATCATCAATGCTGAGTAACGTCTTCAGCAAAGGCGAGCAGTTGAAATATAGCAGTATCAGTGCCGCAAAAAGACTGAGAGGTATTGTATCCAATTAAAAAGCTGCAAATATTTGTGTAGCACTGTTGTTAAAAGGTGGGATCTCATTTTATGAAACAGTAGTGAAGAATCTTATGGTGTTGAGAACAGCGGGTGATGATATTGCAAGGCTAAGAAAAATCTGTGCAGAGAAGGCACAACTGTGTTGTTTTTGAGAGTCTTTATGCTTCCGTAAAGACACAGATATTTCTGTTTTTGTTGTAATCCAAGAATCCATAGTTTAATAAGGTTGTTACCTTATTGTAAACTGGTTGAAGCCAGTTCAGACTTGATGTGTGAAGAGTTGTAGCTCTCAAAAAGGGGGTTGTTGCCCAAGTGATTAGAGAAGCCGTGATTTTTTAACCCTGTTGGGTTTTCCAAGCGATAAATTTCTGTGTGTCTCATCCTCTTATGCGTGTGTGTGTCTCTGCTTTAATTGTTTGAATTAAAAGTTTGAAATGCTGATTCACCCCCTCCCCCTCTCAGCATTTCTTAGTTTTCAATTGGTATCAGAGCCAGTCACTCTCTTCCAGTGCTTAAAAGCTTGAGAGTTCGATCCTTGTGCCCATCATGAGTGCCTTAGAAGGTCTTGCTACGAATCGTGCACCTCTTTTCGATGGAAACAACTATGCTTTTTGGAGGGTTCGCATGAAGACATACATCATGTCTCTTGGCTGTGATGTCTATTTCAGTCTTGTAAATGGTTACACTATTCCTTCTACCCCTCCTGCAGATGCTGATGGTAAAAAGGATTTTGAGAATAATGCCAAGGCTATGAATGCTCTTTTGTGTGGTCTAACTGAAGCTGAATTTGT
>MU227688.1:1197995-1220392 GCA_018584345.1 Thuja plicata | reverse complement strand
GACATTATGCAGGCTGTGGGATATGTTGCTAGATTTCAAGCTTCTCCAAAACAAACACATGTTTCAGCTGTTAAGAGAATTTTTAAATATTTGAAGGGCACTGTTGATTTAGGTCTTTGGTTTCCAAGGAGTTCTGATTTTCTTCTTACAGCCTATACAAATGCAGATTGGGGAGGTTCAATGGATGATAAGAAAAGCACTAGTGGAGGCGCTTTCGTCTTAGGTGGCTATTTAGTTTCATGGCTTAGCAAGAAACAGTCTTGCACTTCTTTATCCACCGCTGAGGCTGCAGCAGTATCTTGTTGCACTCAGGTAATTTGGATGAAGAACAATCTATGTGATTATAAGCTTGAAATTACTAATCCTATTTGTATTTTCTGTGACAACACTAGCGCCATTGATATTTCGAAGAATCCGGTGATGCATTCTCGAACCAAGCACATTCCAATCAAGTATCACTATCTGAAGGAACAAGTCGCAAATAACATTGTCAAGCTAAACTATGTTTGTTCCCACGAGCAAGTTGTTGATGTGTTCTCTAAACTGTTACCTCGAGCTTGCTTCGAGTATCTTCGAAGCAAGCTTGGTGTCATTCCACCTCAATGAAAGGTCAGTTTTCAGTAGAAGCACTTCATTGTCGTATCTCTCGGATTGCTGTTGTGTTTGAGTTGCGTGGTCATTGATGACAAAGGGGGAGTAGACTTTCAGGGGGAGTTGGTTCAGTCTTTGTTACAGTTGTTTCAGTTGGTTCGTTTTATGGGGGAGTTGTTTTCAGATTTCAGATTTGGAACTTGTTCAGAGTGCTTTCAGACTGGTTCATCTGCTCAGGGAGAGTTCTTCAGCCTTACTATCTGGTTCATTTGTGTTTTAGTTGGTTTGCCATCAATGCACAAAAGGGGGAGATTGTTGGTTTTCTGTCATTGATGGACTGTGTATGCTGCCGCTGTTGTTTATGGGTGAGTTTGTGTTGTGACAAGTGCTGTCATTTGAAGTGTTTGACTAAGGCACATTCGCTCAGTCAATATTCTTTTCATGCTGTTACTATAGCCGTTTTTATATATGCGAGGTGGTTGAATGCAGGAGAAAATAAGTGTTGCCCAACACCCGACAGTAACTGGTGTATTGGTCGTTTTTTTTTAAAAACCCGTTTTGTTCTCTATTTTGTCTTATACTTAGAAAACGAATATCTCCTAACCAGCTGTGCATGCTGCAGTCGAAAGACAGAACAGTTACGTTCTCTACCAGTAGGTACATCTGTCTGCGAGAGAGAATATAGGAGCAGGGAGTTAAATATAGCATTGGTCTTCTGGATACGACAGGCAACAACTCTCGAGTAATATGACTGAACTTAGGCGTTGTTTTTTTGACAGGAAATAGCAAGGTGTGCACACACGATTGGATGTCAGGTGTGTGGCAGCGTAAGAAGGTGTCTCAGTCACAGCTGTAGCTATAGTGGGTGTGATAAAAAAACTACGAAATCTGAATATGTGAAAGAGTCCAAACAGACCGAGACTGGTATCGGGCAGCAGGTGATTCGAAGAATAATTGTCGAAGGAGGAATCATCAATGCTGAGTAACGTCTCTAGCAAAGGCGAGCAGTTGAAATATAGCAGTATCAGTGCCGCAAAAAGACTGAGAGGTATTGTATCCAATAAAAAAGCTGCAAATATTTGTGTAGCACTGTTGTTAAAAGGCGGGATCTCATTTTATGAAACAGTAGTGAAGAATCTGATGGTGGTGAGAACAACGGGTGATGATATTGCAAGGCTAAGAAAAATCTGTGCAGAGAAGGCACAACTGTGTTGTTTTTGAGAGTCTTTATGCTTCCGTAAAGACACAAATATTTCTGTTTTTGTTGTAATCCAAGAATCCATAGTTTAATAAGGTTGTTGCCATATTGTAAACTGGTTGAAGCCAGTTCAGACTTGATGTGTGAAGAGTTGTAGCTCTCAAAAAGGAGGTTGTTGCCCAAGTGATTAGAGAAGCCGTGATTTTTTAACCTTGTTGGGTTTTCGACGTGATAAATTTCTGTGTGTCTCATCCTCTTATGCGTGTCTTTGCTTTAATTGTTTTGAATTAAAAGTTTAAAATGCTGATTCACCCCCTCCCCCTCTTAGCATTTCTTAGTTTTCAACTCACACAGTCAATTATCAAGAATTTTCTGATTTTATTACTAATTTAATGGTTGCTGTTAAAGTTGATTATTATTGTTTTGGACTCTCAGGAATCAGCTTAGATTTATGTCAAATATTTGCTCTTGTAGAATTAATAATTATTGAACTACTCGAAGCTTGCAGGAGTTTAACACACTCAAATGCCTTTGGAAAATAACATCCAATCTGCTTGAGTCAGGGGTTCTTGCCCACCAACTCTGCAAGGAAAAGAAGAGGGTTCTTGTCTTTTGAGTTTCAGGCCTAGAAGGGTCTTGTGCTTACATTGTTAGAACACAATCTGGAGGAAATATCAAATATATAAAGATGTCTTCAATGATGCCTGCCTTCCTCCTTGCTTGAATCAAGACAAAGCTATAGATTATCCCTTTTGTAGCTTAGGTTGATACATTGCCTAAGAATTTTTTTTAATCCAGATCCAAGATTGAACTCTCTTCCAATGCTTCTAAACACATTTCAATCCTTTGATCTCATTAGTTTTTTGTTTACTGCTACCTCAATCATTGTTCTTGTACCCTTGACTGAAGACAAAGGATTTTCTTTTTAAAGGTTTTAATGGAAAGAAGAGCATCATGATGGACAAACATCTTCCCTAGCCACTTCATATCATGAATCGCAGGCACAGATGAATCGTACATACCACAGATCTAGATACAAGGTTTCTGAAACAGATTCTAGACACCCTGATAGTCTATTCCCTAAACCTTACTGGAGCTCTCTGTCCCTTGCATTTCAAATCTGATATAAAAGAAATTCTTAGCTTTTTTGAGTATTGACATTTATTTTGACCAACTTCAAGCATATAATGATAAAATCTGCATTTTGAGCTTTACATTTCTTCTGATTAAATTTATACATTTTTAGCTTCTATATTTGTTTTCACCAAATTTATGCATATGAAGCCATGACATTTATTTTGTCTAAATATATGCATTTTAATCTTTGACATTTTATTTTTTTTATCGGTAATAGCCTATAGGTGTTGTTTTATTGAGTCAAACGGGCAAAGCTTGGCCCGATGCAAGGGTGATAACAAGTAGGGGTATCACCTCCCCAAGGTTCCAATAAAACATCATAAAGGACTGCAAGACAAAAATATTTGTACCCTACAAATTATGATTTACATTCAGCCACTCCTTTTGAATGGGAGTGAAGAACCATATCAAAGTTCTTATGTTTCCTATCTTTTTTCCCTTTCACTGTAAACCATCCAACCTCAGCAACAAAATCCTTTTTCAGCCCCTCCAAGGATGTGACCGTTGGGGTTCTCCCACTCCCCTTTTCGTTGGGTCTCTCTGCCCGATTCACACTTACTCTAGCCTCCGGACCTGAACCCCTATTCACCAACGATCGTATTTTCTCGATGCCTGCTGGTGTGCCAGTTCCTATCCCATGTTCATGGGAAGTGCCCAGTGAATGATCAACTGACGTAGATTTCTCATTACTTACCTTCAATGGGGTCTCCGCATGATCTGCCACTGGGGGCACCTGAGTCTTCGCCATGGCAGCCACCTGTGCGAAGCTCCTATGTTCTTCCCCTTTCTTCTCTACTGTGTAGTGTTGTTCAGCGACATCTTTCCACCACGATGTCGCCTTGGATCTCTTATCCCTGCTGCAATGTGCAGCTAGATGCCTAATTTGGAAGCACTGTCTGCATCTAAAGGGAACATTCTCATAGTCCAAAGGTTGTGTCCACAATCCTTTGGAAGTTTTAATCGAAATTGCCTCTGGGAGGCCGGCAGAGACATCCATTTCTACCAAGATTCGAGCAAAGGTAGAGTGAAGCAGATTGGAAGACTCCAAATCCACCATTAAAAAATCACCTAAAGAATTCCCAACCTCTTCCACCAACGATTCAATCCAAAGGTGCAGGGGAAGATTAGGAAGCCTTACCCACAAAGGCATCGTATTGAAGGTCTCAGTTGCTGAGTGAAAGGCAGGGTGCCAAGCTTTTAAACTTAGTGAAAAGTTCTCCTCCCAAACCCAGAAATGTTCACATAGAACCTTATTTCTATCTTGGGGCTTTTTAAAGACAGCAATAAAGAAACCCTTTGCTGCCGGATAGATTTGGATATCCCCCTCGATTACGGGCTCCCAGTTGTCCGAAATCCAAAAGTGAAGATCTGGTAAGCTTGGCCAGTGCCCATGGAAGAATCCTATCATCCCCAAATTGGAGAAAACAGAAACATTGTGGGCTAACTCCTCCTCCGCCTCGGATCTCAGCTCGACAGCCGCATGCATGGTGTTTGGGGAAATGAGGCAGTTTGCACTGTCCCCACGCTGCATGTGCGGTCCATGGTCATGCCTAGGAGCCCAGACCCGATCCTGGCGCTTGAGCCCCGTCCATTCCCTATCTCCCGCTGGTTTATTTTTCCCCAAACCACCGCTGCTGCTCCCATTGCAAACTTTCCCATTGGAAAGCACCCCCATCCCATCGATTTTAGGGGTCGCCGGCCCTGCAGTTCCTTTGGGGCCCTCTGTCTCACGCGCCCGCTTCTCTCTATGGGCCGCCCCTAGCCGAGAGCCGTCATGCCCAGAGCTCAGGTCGCGAGCCCTAGCACAGTCCTTACCCGTAAGCGCAAAAGCCATCTCCATACCCTAATCTTTGACATTTATTCTGGTTAGATCTATGCAATTTTGCATTAGTGTACTGTGTAATAGTGCTCCAAAATTGTTTTGGAGATCATCTTTGGTTGATGAATCTATAGTTTTTCTTTTAGTATGAAGTTTAATATCATAGTGCTAAAGATTTTTTATTTTATTTTCCTTATAGGGTTAATTTGTTAGCATCTTGTAGCATTTTGTTTGCCTCCCCCATACTTATTATTTAAGTTGTTTTGCTTTTGGAAGGCTATTTAGCTGAGTTGCTTAGCTTTTAGTTTTTATTTTGCCCCACATAAGTCCATCTGTGCATCTTATAGCTTCTTTTTATGCTAGTAAATAAATAATCGTTAACCAATGAATGTGAAGCCTGCCCTCATTAATAGTATTGTTATCTTCATGGATGTCTGTTTTATTCACTATATGGGTCTTGCCTTTGTGTTCTTTTTTTGTTTTTACGGAAAATTATCTTATACATTCTGGTAAAATTTTGCATCCTTTTACACTAATACACCTCTATTTTGACTGAGTAAAATTCTGTATTCTTTTATACTGCACACCACTATTCCAACCGGATATAATTTTAAGTCTCGTTGACATATTTTTGGTCATAAATAGAGTTTGTTTTCTTCTTTTTAGCCTCTTTCCTGTATGTATAGGTTTGATTCATTTTTCATTCGGTCATAAATTCTTTATTCTGTATCCAGACGAACCTCATATTGGCTTCGATTAAATGGTTCCCTTCTATCATTTAACAGAACCTTATTTTTTTCCATGTTGCAGATTTAATTCTTGATTAGAGCAATTTGAAAGCATGGGAGATGTTTCTGGATCAACTTCTCTGTCCTTTGAATTGAATACAGGAGCTAAAATACCAGCTGTAGGACTGGGAACATGGCAGCCTTCACCTGGCATAGTTGGAGATGCTGTCAAAGCAGCTATAAAGGTAACTGAAGCATTTTATTCATTTATTCATGTTCATTACATTGCTTTTTAAGCCTTTTGCCTTAAATAATTTTACATAACTGGGGAATAGCATAGGTTAATCTTCAAATATCATATTTATATGTTTGCCATCCTTCTAACGGCTTAACCTGTAGCAACTTTGGTCAATCTTAAAAAAATATAGCTTTCTCCTCGACATAAGCAAGAACTTGCCACTTTGGCTATCCATGTTTGTTCTGCCACCACAAGCTATGATTCTTTGACCAACAATTACACACTAAATGAGCTTTCACTCGATTTCATGAGCTCTCGCCCTTGCCAAAGATAACCCCTAACCTCCATGAGCCATGCACTAACCTCCACAAGCAATAACTACAAGCCATTATAAACTGTACCTTTACCTACATGTTTTAAGCAAACAAATCTAAAAGAAATCCAAAATATTAAAAAAATACAATAGTGGCAACCATTACTTGTTAAAAAAAGAAAAGTAAGGGAAAAAATAAATGTGGCCTAATTACTTTAATAAATTATTAGTAAAACAGCTAAGCATCACAATATTAAATTTGTTTCAAGTCAAAAGATAACACATTACATTATAATGCAACCTGGCATAGTGGTAGACATATTTTGTCATTTGAGGGTTGTTTTGGGTTTGACTATGAAAATCAATTGTGAAACATGGAAGGAAAGCACTATGAAAATCAATTGTAATTTATCTTAGTATTCTTTCATCTTCTGAATTTAAGGACATCTTTCTTTATGTTTTAGACAATTTATGAGGTATCAATAATCTGTTCTTGAAGAAGTCAACGTTTTAATCTTGTAAAACTATATGCTTCACCTTTGATGCATTGGATTTGTTTCTTAGTAATACCCTAAAATTGTAAAAATGGTGTATGGTAGGATGATAAATGATTTAGAAGATTAAGCTTTGTAAAAAGATTTTCTGACATGTAAGGCTGGTTGGCAAGGCATAGTGATTTTTATATCTTGTACATTTGAATAGTTTACATATTGGAAATAAATCAATTACATCTACTAATGATTATGAAGTTGAAGGTCTTACATGTATGAGAACGTCATAGGCCCTTACATTGCTTGAGATATTTATCTCTAATATAAGTGTACCTTCTTAGTTTCTATAATATATTTGAGTTTTAGTCATAAACACCATGGCATTGCTTTCCATTCTGGGCATCTTACCATCCATAAGTGTATTCTTCAATGTGAAATAAATTGAAATATAACAAGCATCCTTGCAATGTATGTGAATTGTGTTCTTATTAGTTGTTTCCAATATCTTATACTTATTGAAGCCTTCTTACTTGTAGGCTGGGTACAGACATATTGATTGTGCACGCGGATATGACAATGAAAAAGAGGTAATTTCCAAAGATGTGTGACTAGGCATTGTTAATAGTCAATAAGACTGATCTCCAAAAAATAATATTAACCAAAATTTGCAACCTTAATACTGTTTTTTAAGTTCCATATAATAGACAGAATAGCATCTTTTTTAAATGCCCAATATTTCTTATTTTCTGATTTAGATTTTGGCAAGGATGTCATTTACTTGGCTTAGTAGTGCATTTCTAAAATAAATTGGATCATAGAAGTTTTTGTGATTATATAACAGGCATTCCAAGGGCCCTCCTAATTTTAAAACTGGGTGGGCTTGTATTGCAGGTTGGTCTTGCATTGAAAGAAATGTTTGAAATGAATGTGGTGAAGCGTGAAGACATGTGGATTACATCCAAACTTCGGTAATACACAGCTTTTTGTTGGACAATTTTATTCTTGTTCAAAAGTATAGAGAGCATAGACATGGTTGATTGTGCAGATTGTG
Organism: Thuja plicata; assembly: GCA_018584345.1. Taxonomy (NCBI): domain Eukaryota; kingdom Viridiplantae; phylum Streptophyta; class Pinopsida; order Cupressales; family Cupressaceae; genus Thuja; species Thuja plicata. Next base: position 1,212,826 of record MU227688.1, on the reverse strand, counting down.
TTGGCATTGATAAACTCTTAGACCTTGCTTCCATCTCCATATTCAATCTATGAATCTCTACCTTCTCATCCTCTTTTATATTTGGACACACCTTAACCCAATACATGTCTTGTTAGACCCAATAGATGAGAATGTACTCATGTAGTTCCTAAAATCTGATTTGCTAACGTGACAACCACACTACTAGACTTTATATTTTTATCTTCGTGTAGGGTTTCTTAAATTGTAGAAAATTATTTTTTGATTCTAAAGATCCTTTTGTATGAGATTTTAAAATGGTGGAAGGGCACTCAAATGGATTTTGTGGCTGTTCCCCATCATCCACAACACTTCCATACGTTGATGAACCCCTAACTGAGCTTGGAGTTCTCACATTTTAATTTCTTCCATTTCATGTCCACTGTTGTCACTAGTCACTACTACTGTTCATGTTGTTTTGTGAAATTACAATGCAAGTGCAAACTGAAAATAGAAAAAAGAAAATAATTCATTTCTCCCTTTAAACTTTGAAGAAAAATAGGAAAAGGAAAAAAACAAATGGAAGAATCACTTACCTATTTCACTTCTTTTGCCATGTCACTCCTTACTGCTTACCAATGCTGATTTTTCTAGGTATGCCTTCAAACCCTATTCAAAATGATTTTTTGGCTCCAATCTGGCTGCAATTTTTTTTTACTGTGTAAAAATAAGTTAGAATGAGATAGGGAGACCTTTTTGTTAATTTTGGGCTGAGTGTGGTGTGGGAGCCCACAAATTTTTTTTTCTTTCAATTTTGGACTTTTTTTCAAAGAAAAATCACTTGCACAGTATTGGGGATTGCCAGCTGTCCCTAAAATGGCCAGGGTCAGCTGTGATGTCCCCAGCCATCTGGGGGATGTCCGACCACACAGTCAAACAGTCCTGGCCATCTCAAGGATGTCAGGCTGTCCTTGGAATGTCCTCAGGGGTGGCTACACCTAAAAAACCCTGGGACTCATCCCCATGAAACTTAGCTATTTTCTTTTCTTCTGAGTCTAGGTAGAAAGTTTGTCTGTGTAGTCCATATCAATTTAGGTACCTACTGTGAGCAGCTTCACGAGAGCTTCAACTATTTTAGCATTAAAACCTTTGCTTCCTCTCTTTTCCAAAGGAAATTGGATGGTATTAAAGTCTCCTATGAGGTCCTATGAGGAGAATGTGTTGTTCAAAGATTTTAGGCTCAATCATTGAGACTCTCTATATATGATAACACCAGATTTCTTTTTGTGGTTATGTTTACATTTGATATAATGTGCATGTCCAAATTCATATGAAAAGAAATAAGTAGCTGTACCCCACATGAAGCTTTAAATGGTGAATTGGTACATTCCCTTTTGGTTTCCTATGTGTGGAAATCATTTAAATCTATATGTCATGCCCCCTTGCCAAGAAGGCATTACTTATACAAAAAGAAGTGTTGCAAAGTCAGAAGGGGCCGACTGAGTTTATTTAGAAGAAAAACAAACTTAATATTATCCATGCTAGCCGACTTGTTTGGTGTTTAAATTAAATTAAATTGAATTTTTCTTTAGGCTAACTCCCTTTTGAATAAAGACAAAGGGCATGTATTTAAGAAGTAGAAAGGTGCAATAACCTCTAAGGGGGATCATCAAACAAATGATAGGCAGTGATTATCTTAAATAAAAGGGCAGCAAGTTAACAAATGACAGTGATCAATGTGAAAGCAGCGATTCCATTATTTCTGAAGGCAACTTAGATAAACAGCAGTGATTAGTATAAAGACAAGCACCATTTATATTGTGTGCTAAGCAGCGATCAATAAGTACTGGCAATTAAATTATTCAAAGGCACTTAAAGCAGCGGTTAAGAAATATACAATGCAGCATTTGGGTTTAAAGAGATATTATTAAGGGATCAATTTTAAGAGGCATCATTAAGAAGGGTTATGAAAATTCTTAAAGGGTCAGCATCTTCTAGAGGTTGTCTCCCTTCATAGAGACATAAAGATATAAAATGCAAAAGATTACATTGGAGGAGCACATTAACGAATAAAAAAACAATTCAGTATTGAGTAAAGAGATCTGCATTTTAGAATGCAGCCATCTGGTATTATAGCTGTAAGGTGGGAAATAGGGTTCACTAGGATGCACAAACAAACTAGGAAGCTTAGGCCTATCTCCCAATTGCATTGGAAGGAAGTTGATCCACTAGGCCTCAAGAGAGATGAAGCACTAGGCAGATACAATGATCCTTCGCTGTAAATGGAAACTGTTATGGAATTGTGGATAGAAGAGTATGAGATTGGAGGTCAAATGGAGAGAATTGAGGGTTTTCTGTATGTGATTTTGGAAAGGATCTGGAACCAACAAACTGCAACTGACATGTGATTTTGGAAAGGATCTGGAACCAATAGACTGCAACTGACGTGTGATTTTGGAAAGGATCCGGAACCAACAGTCTGCAATTGATATGTGATTTAAATCTGAGGCAAAAATGACAGGAATGGGGTACCTGCTTGCCCCGTTCCCAAGAACAGAGCGCCTAGCTCGACTGGGTCCAGACAGTTTTGATGAAATGACTTGCAAATTGTAGCTCATCACCTGATCTTTCTGTAGCTCTTCTCACACGTCTGTCATCTATACTTGCACATAGAAAAGATGGAAAAAATGTTGTGTAGAAAGGGGTTTTCCTTAGTGAAACCCTGGTTTAGGAATTAACTTGAAATTGAAATGAAATACGCTTCAGATTTGAAAATATAGATGTCTTATACCATGATGATGTAATGCTCTTTGAATGTAATCACAAGTGTTGGTACAATAACATGACTCCACAAACACCTAAAAGGAAATCACAAAAGACATGCTTGCATGAAAGATGTTGAAGCTTGCCAGAATGAAGAATATGGTATGATGAAATGCCTTGAATGCTGAAAACTTGCTCCTTAAATGCTTAGATGTGAAATTGTAGTTGAGAGCTCCAATTGCACTTGAGAGATTGAGATGGGTTCTCAAAATGAGGGAGGGTAGCTTGTTTTTATACCTCTCACATCATTTCGGGGAGTAAAACTTGGAGTAGGCTGATGTGGGATTAGAATCCATGTCCAACTGATATAACCGTTGCGTGGTTTACATTTCTGGTGAAACTAGAGGGAACGGGGCAAGCTGATTGACCTGTTCCACTTAATTCGACCCAAAATTCAAACTTGAGGTTTATAATGTTGAGAAGAGGCCAAATTTAATTTGGAATTGGTTATGATGTCGAGATTGATGACAAGAGGCCACTTATGTTAAAAATAGGGCTTAGGTGGGCAAGAAATTGATGAGGGGATGAAATAATTAAAGGGAACACCTATAATTAAGGGCCCATGTAGGATTTTGAAGAGATTTAATCAAGAGAGGACTCATAACATTAATTTAAATCAATTAAGGCCCTAAAATGCATAGAGGAATGTAACACACCAAAATGAGTGCTAAGCAAGTGTGGAATTGGATGCCTTAGCAAAGGTGTGCAATTTAAACACTACAATAGCAAATATTGTTGTATTCTTGATATTGTCTAACATATAATTTCTTATGTATTTGATATGACTACCGATGTAAAATAGATTCTTAATTTATTTATTCCCCCAAAAACAATCTTTGTGGGCAAGGAAGGAGACACATTTGGGAGAGCAGATGCATGTTTCCCCTCTAAGTAGGCCACCCCAAGTGATGGAATTGTATTAGTGTATATTTCTGGCACTTGTGGGCCAAGGGGTCGAGTTGTCTTGGTTGGATGCTCCGCACCCTTGGGCTTAGTTGTGGATGGCCTCAGACACCCTTTGTGTTATCCTCTCCAATCACCATGATGGTTGGTTGCGGGAACTGAAATAAGGAATTGTACAAGAATGGAGGGAAATATGTTAGGAAGAGGTGGTAGACATGGGTTCCTTCGAATCATGTAGGCCACCCCCACCCCAAGGGTTGGAATCATCAAGGTGGATGTTCTTGCTACTTAAGGGCCAAGGGATGAGTTGTCTTGGTTAGATGGTGCACGCTCTTGGGCTTAATTGGGCTGAACAGTTTTCTTCAATGACTCAGGTTCCTTTGAATTTAGTAGACCACCCTAAGGGATGGAAGCATCAAGGTGGATGTTGTTGCTGCTTGTGAGCCAAGGGGCGAGTTGTCTTGGCTAGACACTGCGTGGTCTCGGGCTGAACGGTAACCGGACATTCTTAATGGCTTTTTTCTCCAAACCCTACTATGGTCGATTTAGGGAAATGGAACCCTTGGTGCTTGATTTCTAAGATTAACAAGTTGCTTGGTTTATCTAAGTTGGTTTAGATGATTATGGACACACACACACACACACATATATTGTTGAATCCCTAACCCTAATAGAAGTGAATAATCTTATGAATTATGTTTCAAGTATTATCTAGCGTGGTTGTAGGGCCTAAACCAAGATTTATGTTGATAACTATATTACATTCCTTATTTTATTTGATTTTGTATTTATATTTGTTATTGGATCCCTAACCCTAATAGAAATGAACAATCCTATGCATAGTTGTAAAACTTGGACCTAGCAGTCCAAAAAATTTGACTCAGACTTGGACTCGGAAAAAACTCAGGAAATGACTCAACAAAAGGAAAAAACCGTAGTTTTACAAAAAAAGAAGAAATTAATGCATTTAGATAACATAAGAGCCATAATTGAAACATTACATGTCATATGATCTCCAAACAACCAATATTTGAAATTTCATCATTCATACTCATAGTTTCAAATTTTAAAATGTATAACAGCAGCATAAGTTTATAAATGTTTACAAAATTACATATAATGATGTGTCCAAATGTGAAAAACAACAAACTAAAGACTACATCTTTCTCTTTCCTCTCCTAATATAACTCAATTTTTCAGGCCTTGAAGTAGTAGGTGCTGAGGTATCTAAATGATGAGTTGATTCTTCTTCAAGATCAAAGTCCTCGTCTCCGTCCTCCATTTCATCGGAATCATCCAATTCTGTTGCTTCTGTTGCTTATGCTGCTCCTCTCTCTAATTCTGCAAGATCTTCAGTAAGGAGGACACCATCACAATCATTTTGTTCATTGATGGTCCAATCACCATATGGATCAATTTCGTCCAAGTCAATGGCCTCATGTGAAACACCCTCCACGTTTCTAGTACGAAAGCAAAGGTTTTATCGAATGAAGACAATATCATTGAGTTGCTTCTGGGTCAACCTATTTCTCTTCTTTGTGTGAATGTTATCAAATGAACTTTAATTTCATTCACTCCCAGAAGCACTACATGGCTGGGACAAAATATGGATGGCTATCTTTAGAAGATGAGGCATGCCAACACCATAATTCTCCCACCATAAATCTACAAAAAAACATTTAGAAATATTAGAAATTTAGAATTTGAGTAAAAAATGTAACAATCATTATCAAGTTTCTAATTTTTTCTTGTAGTATTGAACTAAACTTTTTACCTAGTTTTTTTCTCCTGTCAATTGCTTGTTGTGAAGAGAAGAGTCTCCCATCTGCATCCTTGTAGATCTTGAACAATGGACATCTCCAAATTCATAAATAAGATATTCAAACTCAACAATGAACATTTCCAAATTCATAAATAAGATATAGCAAATGTCAAATCTCACCTCCAACTCATTAAGAATCTTGTCTCTCAAGTCACGGTCAGGTATCATCTTATCAATGCATGTAACATCACCTGCCATGACCTCCTCATCAGCCCTAAATGATTCAAAGAAGTAGAATTCCGGGTTCAAGAAGTAGGCCAAGGCATGCATTGGTTGATGGAGTTGGTTTGTCCACCTACAATCAATGATGCGCCAAAGGATTTGATAATTTCTTTTATTTCCACCATATAAATGTGAAATGGCCTCTTTGGCCCTATCCATGGCCTCATAAATGAAGCCCATTGGCATGCCCTCTCCATCCACCATACAAAGAACCCTTACCAAAGGTTCTATCACCTAAAAAAACAAAACAAATTTTAAATTATTAAAAAATTAACCCCTAAAAAAAACAGCAAATAGATTATCTTGTATAAAGTTTATATTTGTGTTTGTTACTTACCTTGATCAACTCCTCTCCACTTTTGCTGAACCCATCTTCAAAAACAATACTTACTATCTTCTCCACCTCAACTCTTTTGGAGAGTGTAGACTCCAGCCAAGCATTAGACACAAACATTTGCTTAAGATGAGGAACAACACCAAGAATGCTTTGCAATATGAGGAAATGGCTAGCAAATCTTGTCACTCTTGGTCACACAAGGTCCTTGCCATTTATGTGTTTTCTCATTAAAGAGAGGACCCAAGTATGGCTGTAGATGAATTTGGTGACACTTTTGGCATCTTCAACCACCCTTTTCACCCATCCAATCTTCCCAATGTCTTCTAACAACAAGTCCAAGCAATGTGCAGCACAAGGACTTCATGTAATTGTGGGATGCCTCTCCATAAGCATTCTACCTGCAGTTATATATGCAACTGCGTTGTCCGTGACAATTTCGACAACATTCTCAACTCTAACTTCTTGAATCACCCCATCTAATAAATTGCATAAAGTCTTAGCGTTTTTGATTTCATGTGAGGCATCAATAGACTGGAGAAATACCCTTGCACCATTAGAAGCTACCAAAAAGTCGAGGAGAGTCCTATTCCGTCCATCTATCCATCCATCAGATAAGATGTTGCATCCTTTTCTCCTCCAAATTTTTTTCTGATCATCAACCACAACCTATCTATTTTCACGGATTGCTCTAGCAATGGCCCAATGAAGTCTTTAGCTATTGGGGCTTTAAACCCCTTGCCTACAACTGTAAATGTAGTAATCAAACCTTCCCAATATGGGCTTCTCGCCGCATTGTAAGGTAAATTGTTGTAGTACCAAAAATTTCTGCTGCTATCCATTTTTTTCTCTATTCCATCCAATACCTTCAAGTGAAGGTTGTGCTCCTGGAACATTGCGTGGAACAAAAAAATTTGGGTCTGGTGTAGGAGGAGTCCAAGTCTCAGTAGCCTCAACCTCATTGTCAGCAATAGATGAATTTAGTTGATGGATGCTTGGACTTCCACGAGTGTGACCAAGGGGAGCCGAAGTGGACACATTTGGATTCATTGCAGTTGCCATGGCTTCTTTTGTTTTTTTGCCTCTCTTCTTTTTGTATTTTATAATCAGTAAGAAGGGTCTTCATGTATTAAATAATCTCCAGAGTTGTATTGAGGCAACCCTCCACATTTTGTCCAGGTATTTTTGCAAGGTGGTATTTTAATCTGTTGACTCCACCTGTCATCCATTTGCCACATTTGGTGCAAGTCACCTCTCCCTTTTTATTTCCGAGTATCCCATACTTCCATGCTTCATCTTTTTTTCTTCTTGATTTTGGGGCTGCCATTCGAGTTGAATTGGACATTGTTGTTAACATGAAAAAAATAAAACAATTAATAGGGTTTTGTGGAAAGTCAACAAAAAATTGATAATGAATCATTTCAAAAAAATAGTATTAAAAAACAAGATAAAAATACAAGAAAAAAAGTTAGGAAGGGAAATGGAAATTTTTTTGCTAGCATATCCCCTTGTTTTTCAAGATTTTTTTGATTTATAATAGATGGAAATGAAAAAAAAGAGAAGAAAATTCCTTTTCGTAGATCTCTTTTGCCGCTTTGATGTTGTTTCCTCACCTTCTTCAAACCCTACAAACCTGTTTTGAGCAATACCAAATATTAAATAACAAATGAAAAGAAAAGTGAAAAAAATTCAAGTTTTAAATCTGACTGGGCGTTTCAAGCCTGCAGTGAGAGTCAATCAGAAGGACTTGGGAGTCTTGACGTTGGACTCGGCAAATCCTGAGAAAAAACTCGCGAGTCCTGACTGTTAGACTCGCCTGGACTCGATTTGTGAGTCCATGGCGAGTCGACTCAGCTCGCTCATGGACTCGCAAGTCCTTCTGAGTCCAATGCGAGTCCTCTGATTTTTCCATCTATGACCCTATGAATTATGTTTCAAGTATTTTCTAACTTGGTTGTAGAGCCTAAACCAGGATTTATGTTGATAACTATATTACATTCCTTATTTCAATTGAATTTGTGATTTTAGGGCATGATCCAAGATAATCCCAAAAGGGGACATTGCACTATCCAGGTTGGGGCACATGCAAGTCTTGAAACGTGATTAAATCAATGCTATAAGGAATGTAACTAGGTTCTTGAGAAGTTGAACCCTCTGATTCCCCTTATGTTCTAGGAAAATATCCGAATTATTTTTAGTGTTGTTCTATGAGGTACTGCTTTTCAATCTTTCCTTCTTCATGTAGCATTGATATCTTTTGTTCATTAATTTGTTTTGCTCCATTGACTCTAGATTTGTTATGCCTGCTGTGTGTTTTTCTTTTGTGCAGTGGGTACTGTGACTCTTTTGGTCACTATGGAAGGAGTTCGGATTGTGAAATTGTTTTGTTTCTCTCTGCTGGTTGTTTGGGTGGTTTGTGATCCTTCGATTTGGTTTGAGAGGTAGAAGCTTGCATTGTGAAAGAAACTATTTCCCCCTTGATTTAATAAACGGATTTCAACATTTCCATGAGAAATCTGCTTCACTTTCAGAACTTTATTAATTCAACCAACAGAAGCAATTACTTCTGGACCATTGAGGGGACCTCATCGGTTGGTTTAGAGATACTGCCTAAACAATATTGACAGATCAAACTGTCCTTTTCCCCCAAATTCTAGCTACCTTAGTATTAGAGCAGTAATGTGTTGACGCATTAAGCCTCTGATGTGTTCAATTTTTTTTTTCATTTATTTTGTGATGAGAAATGTGTTCTGTTTTATGAAAGGCATAAAGTGTTTAAAATGTTCATACGAATCTTTGCGTACTGTTTCACAGCATCCACTTCTCCAATTTAAGGCTTCAGGTGTATTTTTAAAAGGCTACTATCAAGAAGGGCCACTTAAGTTGTTTGATGTTGTGATGTCCCTGTTCCGACATAGAATTTAATAATAAATAATTTTACTAATTGCAAAAGAAAGATTTAATAAATAAATAATATTTGTAAAATAATAAATAAATAAAATATGCGATTAAATAAAGTCTCTAAAGAAACTAAATTGTAATAATATCACTAAAGGACATACATGACTTAGCTTGAAGATCATCTCTAAGCCAACTAAGATATATGAGAGGGAAATAGCAAATGTAACACTAAATATATGCTGGCTGATTACTCTTGTATTTGAAAGATAGAAAACATTTAATTAATGTTGGCTGACCGATCTTGAATACTGGCCGCTCTTACAAGATTTGTATACATATGATAATGCATGGCAATAGATAAAGAAAAAAAACAGAAATGATAATGAAGTGGAAACTCTCATTAAACGGCAAGTGATTATATTAGTTAAGGAAGCGATTTGATTAAGAAGACAAGGCAAGCGATTTGATTAAGAAGACAAGGCATACAATTTACATGTGCAGCGATTTCATTACAGAAAGAATATAACTTTTTATAAGAGAAACGATTACTAGATCCCTTGTCATGTGGCCGACTAACATCTTCAAAGGCATCAGAGATGAAGATTAATTATTATTGATACAATAATCATGGGCAGCGAATACAATATAACTAAGGGTACGTATGCAGTCTATGCCGAGGGATGAAGATCATTAATGGCAGTCACTTCTATTGGCCAATATCGATAAGTATAAATAAGGAGATAGCAATTGATAATTGTAAAAAATGCATGGCGTGACTAGTCGGAGGTCAATGACCTTACAGGGTGCGATATCATATTATTGCCAATGACAACAACATTTATCACAAGGGGCAAACATTAGCGATGTCAATGAAATAACAAATGTTTAATAAAAAGGTGCGATGTGGGTTACAAGCCAATTTGTTTAAGGAAGAGACAATTAAGAAATGATATGTCTCTTAACATCCAAAAGACACAACCATTTGGTTTGCAAATTGCAAGATATAAATGGAGAATAGAACACACTCCATTCATCACTGAACAAGGAGAATATATATAATATAAGTGAGGAGGATCTCAGAAAGAAAAGGAAAATTATTATTTGGTATTCAGGAAGGAATACATATCAACATTGCTCATTAAAAGAGAATTCATTTTATATTAAATGGCTGGCAAGTATCGTATGACAGCATAGTGATATGCTGTAACTTATCTACAAATCAATGCTGAATTGCAGAATATTATATCTGCATTCTTTTAGGATCAGAGATCCTTATTTATTCTAATATATTTGTGTGAATATATGTTATACATACATTTAATAATCGTAATACCAGAATTATATATCAATTATATATATATTATATATATACACACACTAATAAATGATCATATATATATATATGATCAGAATTATATATATATATATAAGAAATCAGAGATTATATATAGTCTATTATATGTATTATATGTTAATAAGGATGATATCAGAATTATAAATTCATATATATTTAATATTTATACACTCAGTCCTATTACTATTCTAATCTGATAGAGAAGATGTAATGTTACCAAGGAGGGGCTTGTCTAAATCCAAGCAATGGCTATCTGTCCCAAAATAGGGTGGGGGTCAGCGTCCCAATAGTTTGGGCTTGGACCTGTAAACTTTGAGGGAGCCCATTGCAGTTGGTCTCTAGGCACCTTGGATAACACCTACTCCTTCCATCTTGAGCTGGAATAGTAAAAAGATTGGACATGAGCATTAAAGATAACTTAAATCTAATGAGATAAATGATTGATCCTATCAGGGAACATTACAATCCAAACCCTAATTGAGATTTTTAGGATAAATCAATTAAGGTCCCAACAGGGGACATTACAGATGTTCAAATGTGAATTCTAACATGGTCATGCTATGCTTGCATATGAAAACTTCTGTTGACAGGATAGAAGTTCATATGTACTGAATTGTTAAGGCTGTGAGCCATTATAGGAGGTTCTTTGCTTATTTAGGAGCCTGCTTTTGCTTTGCATGCTTATGGTGGTAGTTCTCATCATATGGCAAGTTGGCCATGGATGATAGATACCGTTGGAGCTTTTATGGTTCAATTTTTGTAAATACATTGTTTTCTCAGTCTATAGTTTCTTACATTTTAACTAGCTTAAAAGATTCATGGTCATCATTTGGGTTGAAAACAGGTAGATGATCCAATGATCTATATAGTTGAAGCGTTTTAAATGATAAAAACTCAACTAATCAAGACCTGATATTGTTTATTCTGTATTTCCTTGATATATGTTTGCAATATTATCATTACTACTATGATGTACTTGTGTATATGATTTCTTTAGATACTGCCTACACCCAGAAATTATTATCTACAAGACTATATGTATTGCCTTTTTTTTGTTCGTTTGGTAACATGGGAATTATTGATCTGGCCCAAGCTGGTTGAGACCATAAACAGTGGATCTCAGCCTTAGCATTAATGCAAACAGCCATAACCTGTGAGCACAGTGGTCCAACAGGGGTGCAAAGCATGTGAGCTCAATTGGCTGTCAAAGGTGGCAACAGCAGTGCCATATTTAAACTATTCCACCTTTCCCTTAATGTTTTGTGCATGTATTGCTTGCTAGAAAAGTAAGGTATTGCAGTTTTAATATGTTAAAAATCCTCTGAAACATCTCTTAACTGATTAATTATCAAACAATCAACACATTTGACTTTGCCGAATGTAATCTTTGACTACATGCTTGTTCCTAAAAGGAAAAAATAATTGTTAGCATTTTCAAATTTGCCTTTCATCTCGTGTTTACATATTACAGGGTCAGTGATTGTGCCCCCGAAAAGGTGGCAGGAGCCCTGGATAGTACTTTGCAAGACCTGCAGTTGGACTATATTGATCTTTACCTTGTATGTAAATTTTATCTGCCTTCTAAATAATTTGTTCTACTTGAATTGATTTTTACGTAGCTTGGTAATTAGAGCCATAACATTCATTTGTCTGCAATAGATGCATTGGCCAAATGCTGATATTTCCAGCACATGGAAGGCAATGGAGAAACTTGTCGATACTGGAAAAGTCCGTGCTATTGGTGTAAGCAATTTTTCTTCCAAGAAGTTGCAGGATATGCTTGCCTATGCAAAGGTGGTGCCAGCTGTGAATCAGGTTGAACGCCATGCAGTGTGGCAACAACACAATCTTCAAGCTTTTTGCAAGTCTAAGGGCATTCATGTATCAGTAAGTATTCCTTCACCTGTTCTAGGAGTTAGTATGATATGTATCAGAACAAGCTGTGTATATATTTGCTTACCAAACATGGTGTATCAAATTCAATGCACAAGGTGAATTCGATATTAAGTTTTCCAGTGTTCTCATTCTTAGTTTGTTAATATTTTCTCATGATTGCAGGCATACTCTCCTCTGGGCTCTCCAGGTACTGGATGGTTTAAAGTAAAAGTGAAAGTTCTAGAGCATCCCGTGCTGATGGAAGTGGCAAAAGAATTGGGCAAGACGCCTGCACAAGTTGCACTTCGCTGGGGTGTACAAAGTGGCTATAGTGTGCTTCCAAAAAGCAGCAATGAAGACAGAATCAAAGAAAATTTTGATGTATTTGACTGGTCAATCCCTCAAGAGTTATTTGATAAGTTTTCCCAAATTGAACAGGTATGCAGCTCTAGTGAGCCCTGTTTTATTGCCATTCCTTTTTAACACTTTTTTTGTTTCAATGTTAAGGCCTCATTGTCTGCTCTCTTAGGTAAGGTTGCTTCAAGGAGATTTTCTTGTCAACAAAACACGTGGCCCATTTAAAAGTTTGGAGGATCTTTGGGACGGAGAAATTTGAAACTTTTTTTTTTGGAACTCTGTCTTGTTTTACATGTAGGGAAGTGGAAATCCTCGATGCATTTGCCTGGATTACCTTCCCAGGCTTCATCTAGTTATGTTTGCAATTTCTTCGTGGTTTCAGTGCTGGTTACAAAATTTCTATGGTTGTTTTTACAGTAGCAATTTTCTAGGTGTACTTTTTAGCACGCTTGACATCTTGTGATCATTTAAGAACATTAATATAATTGACCTGCTCATTTCTATCAGTACAAGCGATTGAAATCAGAGATCAAACGCGTAGTTGGAGTTTTAGGATAAAGGAAGAGGCAGTGAACCAAATAATGGAGAAATCTTAATAAATTTTCAGGAATCAACAGAAAATACTATAGCCAGACAAAAAATCTGTACAAGTTCTATAATTTGAACTTCATAGCCATCTTCCTTGTTCATTCCTTGTCAATCCTTCATAGTTCGCATGAGAGGTGATGAGCCAAGAAAGAAATAGATAAATCTAATAGATTTTGAGGAATCAACATTGAAAATCTCAACGAAAAAGCTAAACAAGTTGTGATCAATAATTTGAACCTCATATCTTGCTTATTTCTTTTTTGTTTTTTTATATTTTGCGGAGACATCTTAAAACTGTAGGTTGATTGTGTGAAGACTCGTGGCCAGCAAGATCTTGAGTTTATTTTGATAATATTTATGTAAGGATAATATATCAGGCAGGTAATATATATCACGAATGAAATCCACGCCACAAGTTAACCAAACTAATTACCATAAAAATAAAGGGAAGATATGCACATCCAACTGGGAAATGTCATGACATTCAAATCATTTGAATAGTAGTGTGAGAATTCTCATGAAGTGGGCGGGTATGTTTAACCTCTATAATATATAAGCATTAAAGATTAACGGAAATATAATCATATATATAATATATAGGAGAGAGTTAAGCGATCTGTTATATAATGTGAAAAATATTAGTCAAACTTTGATACAACTCTTTTTAAGATTGATTTAGACTATTGGGGTATTAATTGATTATATTTCTTTGATGAAATCTTAATTCTTTGTTATTATTTTAAGATCGCTGCAAATGTAATAGCACTGTGTAGATTGTATTGTTGTATGTGCTTTTCAAATGCAACAATCTCTCTTTCATTTATATTGAGAAAGAGCTAGGAGAGACATGTTTATTCATTATAATATTATAATGTTTCATTAATCAATCGTGTATTAGAATAATATAAGTTTGCATAATCACACACACACACACACACACACAATATAACTATATATATATATATATATATATATATATATATATATATAAAATTTTTAATCAATATCCAAGTATTATATGTATTCTAAATGATCATACGACTGAAGCTACATACATTAACACTCCCTCTTAGCTAGGGAGGATGGTCAAACAGGATGTGTAGTGGTCTCCCTTGTCAACACATATTACCCTCACCATAGCTACACAAAACATCAACACTCCCTCTTAGCTTAGCTAGAGAAGATAAAATCCATCAATGTATTAAATCCTAATTTTGAAAGAGAGAAGATATCACCACACTGTGATATCAAGAGATATGGTATATGCAAGAATATCAAGTCACATGATATTCACCATAGCCCGTAAATATCTATTATGTGTAACGAAATTACATGTCATGATGTCTTCCATATGGATACTAAGTTTACGTAGAGATATGCCATTACGTGACATTTCTCATATGGTCCAGTCAATGTGTAATACTAAGCTCAAAAGGATACTAATATGATCCATATGGATACAAAGAAATTTCATAATTTGCGATATGAAGGATCACCTAACATGTGATGCCCAGTTTTACATATCACCTAACATGTGATATGAGGAATCACCTAACATGTGATACCTAGTTTTACATATCACCTAACATGTGATATGAGGAATCACCTTAGATCGTGATACCTAATTTTCATATCACCTCAGATCGTGATATGAGGAATCACCTCAGATCGTGATACCTAATTTTCATATCACC
>MU227688.1:1182624-1196441 GCA_018584345.1 Thuja plicata | reverse complement strand
TATTATATGTATTCTAAATGATCATACGACTGAAGCTACAGACATTAACATTCTTGAACAGATAAAATGCTTGACAAAGGCTTGTTGAGGATACTCAATAGTTGTTGAAATATGTTGCACGCCAATTTTTTCATGTTGTATTTGCTCAAGAATGTAATGCATATATGTTTTAATGTGTCTTGACATGTACTTGTGAGTGAATCTAATGCATGTCTATGTTAATGTGTTTTGGCATGTAGTACTTTCTTCTGAATATAATGCATATACTTCAACATGTTCATATTGACAATGATTTGATTTACTTACAGACTTCTGGATTAACTATGTGCATCTTTTTAACAATGTCTCGAATCATACTCCACGACCCATCATCATGATAGTATGCATACTCTCCTGATGATGGATCATGGAGTTTGATCTAAAACGTTGATTCAAAAATATGCACACAGTTAATATAGAAGCCTGCAAGTATATCATTATGAATTGTGGAAACTTAATGTCTTTGAATGATTTGATTATCTACCCAAATTTTAAATGTGCAAAGCCAAGCTCTTCATGTAGATGATGTGACCTTTGCAATTGTTGTCTTGCCTAAGCTAAAATCCAACCCTTTGGCTCCATAAAAGATCTAGAGCATTTTAATTTTAGCTCAACCGTGCAATTGAACCCCCCCAATTAGTAAATATATATCTAGAAGTAGGTCCTTGATCATCTTCATCTCCTATATTCAAAGTGTTTTTGGGATTATTTCTCGTCACTTTTTTATGGATTCATGACCTCAAAGACTAGTAGATGAAGGATTAATTATATGTCAAATATGTGTTGGGGGCTTGGCTTGATTGACAAGAGCTTCATATGGTAGGCATGAGGTCACAAGACTTAGTTTAACCCCAACCCACATGGTACCAAAGGATGTGTCATGCCAACATCACATGTCATGCCAACATCACAGTCACGTTAAAAAGTTAGCAAAGTGTATTATAGTTTATAAGGGGAGCTACTCGATTCCCAAAATCAAAAAAATGACAAATAATTTGCTTCACTTAATAATCTTGATTAAAGATTCATGCCATGTATTGTATAACTTGCCATCTTAACAAGCACCTTGTTTTTTCATTTATATTATTTCATTTTGTTTTGATATTGAGAAAAAAGGATAAAAAATGCCTTGACCCTTGTAGAATAGAATTGCTAACTCATAAATGAAATAACCATGAGATATGGGATAATTGGAGTAAATCATTTAGAGAAGACAAAAGAAGGCAAGATATGACTTTGACCAAAAGAAACAACATGGGCACCTAGAACACCACTCAAATAATGCTAAAATTAAATATTTTATGTTTCATGCCCATAACTCTAGGATGAGAATGAGAGATTTAGGGAGGCCTCTCTATTGCCTTCGTATAATAGTCGAAGTGATATTATCATCTAAATCCATATAACAAGGAGAAGTGGAGGAAACTCCTCTAACAAAGGCTTAGTAGTGTACATAGAAGGAACAATGGAACGACAAGGTAAGGAAGTCAAGCAACAAACCATTTCTCCATGATTTGGATGATGTTGAACCAAAGCCAAAGGCATTATAGGCTGAATGATCAAAGAAGTGGCTAGGATTCTCTGATGGGAGTTCATTGATGGGTAGGGCCAAGACATGTTAGAGACACATCAATTGCTTGGGAACCAATGTCTTGAGAAGGGTGGTTGTACTAAGAGAAGCCAACATCAGTGGAGTGTATTGTCAAGTGATGGTCTTTGGTATGTTTCCACCACATCATCGTGCCCTTGTAATAGTAGGGGAGAAAGTTCACTACTAGGTGTCCCATTGTAAAGCATCATCTACATCCAAAGTGGAGACCCTCATAATCAAGTGGTTGAGTTCAAGGCTCACTACCCATCAAAACAGCATCCCCATGTAGAGGCTTGGAGATATCAATGTCCACCAAAAAATGAACAAAAGTAGAATGTCCCATGAAAGATGTAGTAAAATCTACCTTTAAAAGAATTATCTAATAGAGTTGCCAATTGTCTTGTAGCAAGAATCTTCACAAATTTGAGAGGAAAATTCAAAAGATGAAGTTAAATGGGTTTGATATTTAGAGATTTCAAAAAGGGATCGAAAGAAGTTGTTTAGAGAAGAGCTCAAATACATGATGAATAGCTCAATTATGCCCTTTAAAATTGACCTCAAAACCAAAACCTAACTGTGAACATCTGAAAGTGAAGACCAAAGATTAAACTAAATCTACAAACCAAATTCCTTTGTGTAAAAAAGTCTTTATTCTCTACTAGTTTCTTACTCAAGATTCATAACAGAAGAACCAACATGAAAAAGAACTTGAAAGCGAGTTAGTTTGGCATATCTTAGTCTCTTAGACCGCTAGGTCTCATGGATGCCATTAAAACACCTTCATTAATTTTAACATATCCTCTAACCACAAATCACCAAATGAACTTTGCAAGAACCTATGAGTAGATTCAACTCGCCATCACTAGGATCCTCAACACCATTATTGGTGTCCTGATGCGTAGGAACTAACACGATGGAGCAGGTGCATGAGGTATACCAATGCCATAGCCACTAGACACCATTCTTCCCCTTGAAACTAGGGTGCCTATAAAATCATTTACAATCCCATCTCACACTGAAAAATGAGGGTACACCAACAAGAATGGGGCGAGGATGGTGATTTTGAACCAAATCTAATTGACAAGTGTTAAGCCAAACTTGAAACCGTTGTCAACATCTTTCCAACCTATGCAAAAATGAGAGCTTTGAAATATGGCACGAGCTTCGAGAGCGGGGTAACCATTGCAAGAATACTGTCATATGTTGTAGCTACTTCCCTAACAATCATGTATGTTATATTGTAAGCATAGACAAGGCAAGTTAGCTGTTTGACAAAATACCTCCAATAGTTTGTCATAGGAATTTTAACTTTCTTAATAAAATCTTAACAAACCTTGGTTAAGTTCGGTAATTTGCATTGTAAATTTACGTGGAGAGGTGTATTATACTCACATTATGAATGGAAGAATGTCCATCCATAAAAAAATCATGCAATTTAAGTCGACATTCGTTTGTTTTTTACATATATACAAATTTAGTCATTTGTTTATTTTAAATTCAATCTTTTTTTATTTTCGATGGTAAATATTTTATCACTATTTAAAAATTGTTTTATCAATATTAAAAATAATGTTGTATAATTTTATCAATATTTTAAAAAAATACGAATAATATGGATAAAGATATCCTTTAAAAAAATATTTTTCTTTAAATTTTTACATGATAAAACTGTCATTTAATATCTATTAGTATAAAAAAATATTAAATTTAAAAATTTCGTACAATTAATATCCTTCCAAAAAAATTTCTTTAAAATATTAAATAATAAATTGCCACTATTAATATAAAAATTAAAATATTAATTTAATTTTAAAAAGTTTTAGAAAAATAAAAAAATAATTTATTCTAAAGTTTTAGTCTTGCCCTAGCTCGCATAGGTACCCAAGATACAGATTGTGAGCGCTAGGCTAGGTCGCGGGGATACCTCTTACATAAATTAAAAAAAAGTGAAAAATTATTTAGAAATAAAAATCAAATAAAATAATAAAACAATAATCTAAATTTACAAGAAAATTAAAATCTAATACTTATAAGAAAACAATTAATTACTAAGTTTGAAATTATGAAGTAAAATAATATTAAAAATAAAATTCATATTTGATTTCTATATCTATCAATATTTAATTTTTCTTTACTTAAATCAATTATTTTGTATTAATTTTTTTCTTTAAAGCATTGTTTTTCTCCAAAGTAAGTGAATTTGATAGAGATGAGGAAGGATGAAGGGCAAAAATAAATGGCTAAAATTTAGATGGTAATCAATTATAGCGATTTTTGCAAGAGTAGCTCATCATATTTTGTGAAACTCATTATGTATTTGAATGTTTATGACTGTGTTTGTTAAAGGTTTGTGTTGTTGGTATTGAAGCTTTGGAAATTATGCCATTCCTCTTTGGTTGCTATAGAAAAATGTCTTATTTTGGACCTTCAAAGTTTATTTTTTCTTTTGGTTGTAGTTGAAAGCATTATGAGAGCTTTGGAAGTGCTTGTGACGAGTTTGTATATGCATGGAATGAAATAGGAGAAACAACCTAATGAAAATTATGGAAATTTTAATGGATGTTTAATTAATTGGATAGAAATGAAAACTTGATGTTCTTATTATAATCAACAGCCTAACAAGGGGGCTGACCCTTACACAAGCATAGCCCAAAGGCATCAAAGAGAACAACAACACTAAAATAGGGGTGGTTAATTTTACATGCCACCAACGACTTATTAACAACACACACATATAACAGGTGTTGTCAAAGAAAAATACAAAATAAACAATACACTAGCACAAAGGCTAGTAGCCCGCCTCAAGAGTGGGAGGGCCGCTCATTCACCGCTTGTGCGGAAGAGTGTGAGTTTGAAGAACCATTTTCCAGTCTTGTCGGACAATTGTCCAAACGATGTTGTCCTTAGGGTCCCCACCACAAGGGGAGAAACTAATGAAACTCCATTTGGGCATCTGTCAGCACCAAAGTGTTGAGAAAGTTGAACATTGTCAGCTGAAGCTTAGAAAAGAGGAGTAGAAGGAAAAGAATGGTCCACATGGCTAGAGGGGGTTGTACCAGTAGGAGCAAGAGTGGTATCCACATGGTTTACAACAAGGGTATCACTTGGATGTGCAACATGAGCATGATCTAGATTTGGGCAGGAGCCTCACTTAGATTTGTAGCAGGAGCTTCATTCTCATCGTCAGCCTATGAGAAGTCCTCAGATGTAGAATCAGAAGCTCGGATGCTCAAATGATCATCATTTGCATCCTTCCACCAAGTAGCAAGAGAATGATCATAAAATGAAAACTTGTTACCTAAATAGGTAGCTTTTTATAAAAAAAATGATTTTTGTTTTGAATTTTTATTTTACACTATTGTAGATGATACATGTTAAGTGGAAGGAATGAAGAATATCTTGGAAAAAAATAACTAATTTAATCATTGAAAAAGAAAAGAAATGAAAAATTATCTTATCACATTACGAAAATCTAAACAATATTCAACTTGATAAATATGAGAGATTTAAAGAATATGGAAGTGCTTTTAAAAAAAAAATTCTTTAAATTAACTGGAAGAGAAGGGAGGTGATTGTGGGCTCATGTATAAATTAATTGTAGGGGAGGTGATTGTGATTTTTGAGGTCTCTATTTAATTTTTTTGATATCTCTGGTGTATTTTACTTAGAGTTTTTTGAAAAAATATAGCTATGCTAGTTTACTATTATTCACAAGAAATCTTAAGAAAATTTATGTATTCTTTAAATTATTACTTTGTAATTAAAAAATAAAATATTGTTTCCAATTTTGTAATGATACTAAGAATATGTTGATTTATTTAGTATGTTCTCTTATGAAAAATAAATTATTAGCTAAGGTTAATTTTAAAATTGAATGTATTTAATTTTTCTTTTAATTTTTTGTAACATTCGTTTAGGTTGTTGGGGGTGCCACCTTTTGGCAAGGTCAAGAGGTTGTGCCTACCCGCTTGAAGGATTTGGAGTGCAATTTCTCTTATGGATTATAAGAATAAAAACTCTTATATGCTCCTAGGTGTGGCACTTGTTGTCCTCAAATTTGAATCCTCAATTTTGAATCAACCCATGCAAAATTCGATCCAAAATCATGGTTTTCTCTCTAGAATAGATGAATTGAGATCAAATTTTAAAGGCAATGGGTTACACCATGCCTTGGCTTAGTTTCTCATCCTTCAAATGCCATTTTTGAAAGTTTCTGTCAAGTTTTTTTGTCTTTCTTGTAAAGACAGGTTTTTCTTCCCCGACTGCAAGTACTCAATTTTTGGTATCCTTTAAATCCTTGATTGATTTTTCTTGATTGTTTTATTTGATTTCATTTTTGTTTTTGTCTTAGGTTTGTTTCTTTTTGAATTCCACTCGTTTCGAGCTATCATATGCCTAATTTGGGGCTATATTCTAAGAGATAATAAGGAATTAAGCTGCTTGCAGGTGGGGTTTTTAAGCCCGATTGCAAGTTCTTATTTTTTGTTTAAAAGCTTGCGATGTGGAATGAAAAGTCCACCAAGGCCTCTTAAGTCATGAAATACGAGCTTTTTGTGAGTCATTGCAACCTGTCTTGGATGTCATTTACTTGCATTAAGGAAAATAAAGTCCACCATTACATTTTTGAAAGGAAATATGTAAACTTGGTGGAATTTTTAATGATGTAAGTGTGCTTTTTAAGCCTGACTGCATGTCTGCTCCTTAACTCAAAATGCATATAAAAGAAAAATTAAAACCCACCTTTTTGCATAAAGATGTTATTTTTCTAAGGAATTACAAGTCTTCATTTTAAAAGTTTGAATGATGCAAGTGGGCTTTTTAAAGCTCGTTTGCAACTCATTATGGCTTTATAAACATAAGTATGCTTGCGATTACATCTAAAAAGCCCGTCAACATCATATGTTTATTATTTTAAAGGTCATATGTTTATTATTTTAAAGGTCAAAAAGACTTGCAATGTCATTAAAAAGTGTGTTTTCGCATATTGATAACTCCCAATGCTTGTAATCGCATGGAAAAAACCCATTCGTAATGAAAGGTTGACTGGCAATAGCATTTTAAAATCCCGTCTCCATGTTATGTTATTAAAATAAAATATCCAGCACTTGTAAAGTGGTTATAAAAGCCCGCCCTAAGGCTTTAAAAAGTTAGTTTTAAAAAAAACAAGTGCATCTACAACTTGCAAACGAATTTAAAAATCCCATCATTGCTGCCCACCACTTGCCTTTTGAATTAAAAAGCTTGTGCTGCTATTATTATGCATTTCACAGCTTGTAAAGTGGTTCTAAAAGCCCATCTAAGGTATTGAGTGCACAGTCTTTCAAAGAACAAACATCTTCAACACTTGCAACGTCAATGTCAAAACCTGTCTAGGGCAAATGTAAATGTTTTTGCAATGTAAGTGTTATTTACAAGAATTCTTAGCTTGTAACGTTAATGTTAAAACCTGTCTTGGGTATTTGGAGGGGTTTTTGAAGATGAAAATACTTGTTATTGTTGTAACATCATTCCTAAAGCCCATATTAAGGCAAAAGCAAATCATTGGAAGCTTGTTTTAATCTTTACAAACAAAGTTTTCATCTTAGAGTGTTTTTTTTTTGCCTCCATTGCAAGTTGTCTTGCAAATACAAGCTGAAACCACATTTTGATTTTTGAAGGAGTCTTTGCAGTTGCTATTCTCAAGAAAATTGTTTCTCATTCATGTCATTTGCCAATGAATTCTTATGGACTAAAAATGCATTGATTGAAGGAAGATTTAGTAAAGATTGGTTGCTTATTTAACCAAGATTTGGAGGTCATTCTCTAAATTCGAACCAATGGGGATTTGAGGCATTTTCTTCAAAGTCAATCATCTTTTTCTTCACATTTTGGTTTTGCAAAGGAGATTTGTGTAGTATTGTTCTCATGAGTAATGCATGTTCTTCCCCAAAATTAATGCAAGATAACAATATGAATTTTTCCCCAAATGATGCAAGTTGCAATGCAAAGTTCTTCCCACAAAGAGAAAGCTCCAAGCATGCATATTTTACCTACTTGCAGATGGGATTAAAAACCCCGTTTGTAAGCTTATCTTTAACAAAAAGTTAAGTTTTTGCAATTGGATTCAAAAACCCCACTTATGAGTAAGAAGTACCCCCACTTGTGTATATGCACACTTGCATTTTATTTCGAAACCAAATATTTGTATTTCATCCACCTGTAGTGCTCCATAAAATTCCCATTTTAAATCTTTTCTCTCTTTTAAAAGGTAGATTCATCCACTTTCTTACATCTTTTATTGCTCAAAGGCATTCCAATTATATCCAACACACTAGCTCTAGATTTGCAAAGAAGAAAGATCTATGACTTCTTCTGTTTGCCCGTATGATCTACCCAATCAACAGATGATGGCATTGGTCTTATTTTGTAGACAGATTTCAAGCCTAAGGGGTGATACATGGCAAGAACAATCACATGATGAGACCACACAAGGAAAGGGATGATGGATGTAATGTTTACAAGCATATAATGCTTTCAAGACAAAGATGGAAAGAAACAATGTGCTTTTCAAGTAACCACCATTATGATGTAGAACAATCAAGGATGCAAGTTCTTATTCCAAATTAAGATGCTTCCACCAAACCTGAATGCATCAATCATGGAACATCCTATAGCAGTACAAAGACCGAAAAATGATGATGTAGTAGAAGTTGCGTCTTGTTAAACACTTAGTTTATTTTCATCATGCATTTTGTAATTTTGTCATTGGCAAATTACATGTACTTGGGAACAAGTTGTAATTACATGGGGATTTTCACTTGTACAGTGACTGAATGTAATCAGATTGAAGGTGCATCAAGACTTGTAATCTTGAATAAGTCAAAGTAGGTTTTTGAATAAGTCAAAGATTGTTAAGGTTTTCCCCTTCTTTTTCCATCTTTTCCATCTCCTTGCCTATATAAAAGAGTGATTTCATTGTAAATAATCATCTTTTGGAAATGCAAGAAAACTCTGCCAATTTGTATATGCACTCTAAGACTTTGTGCTTGGATGTAAATTAAATTGATTTCAATAAAAAAATGCAACTTGCTTTCAAACTTTGTGTTGATTCAAGGTGTTATGTGATGACATTTTGTGAATGTTGATTGTGAGTTTCATGCTTTGTTCAAGAGGGATTTGAATTCAATCTTGTAGACTTGAGCTACATATTGCGTTCAGAGTTATAGTTAAATTTGAGTTTTTGGAGACTTTGTGTTTCATAAGGGAAAATTGATATGGTTGATAGTGACTTCAAATACTTAAGGCTGAAAGACTTTGTGCTTCAATGTTATGTAATTTCATAGAATTTAGTGAGTATTTGGTAAGAGACTTTGTGCCTTACCATTTATTCAAGTTATTAAATCATCATTCGAAATAAGTGCATTTAGGTTTCTGCAAGTGTTCCAACCATATAAAAAGTATATTGGTGTCTTATGTGTTGTTCTTATGTCAACTCAGATTTCATTGATACTATCGTAGCAATAGGTACATTTTGTTAAGTTTTAGTGATGTTTGTAAGTTATTTGTAAAATCATTCCTGAAAAAAGAGGAATAGATAAAGAGTGTGTGTGAATTAATACACCTTCATGGAATTGATTTATTTAACTATAATTCTGTGGAAGAATAATTCAAATTAGGCTAAAGAATTGCAGTTAAATCACTAAAAATTCCATGGATCTCTATCTAAGCTTTGTTAATAGAGCTCGCAACCTTAATCTGTATCAATGACAATCCTAGAATGAGAAATTGATAAACTAATGCCTAATCTAGCTCAATTCTCTCAAGATGATATGAAAATGGAACTCAAATGCTCATGATAATGCTCTCAAATCTAACAATTTTCTCTCAAATGCTCAAAATAGTGCTCAATTGCTCTCAAATTGCCTATAGTAATGATGCTATGCATTCAAATTTTTTAGGATTGATTATGCTTTAAAATGGCTTGTATTTATAGCAAATTCCCAAGGGTAGGGGGTAGAGTTACTTCATCATGATTAAGTCTTGGTTAGGTGAAAGGCTTTGAGATGGTTTCAAATGGGGGGGACAATTTAAATGGTTGTCTCAAAGGGACAAATTTGAGTGATAGAGATTCAAAGTTGAAAATGAGTGATTGAGATTCAAATTTATGAGTGATCCATGTGCTTTGTGTTCTCAATTCCCATTGGTTGCTCAAATTCATGTTGAAAGATATTAGGATTATTTAATTTAATCAATTAATTAAATTAACCATGTAGGGGAATAGGTTCAATTTGATTTTTGATTAAAACTATACAATTAATTGATTAAAATCAATTATATAATTTGATTGATCCCTTTTAGGCTTATATTTGATTATTTGATGTCATGGTTAATTAATCCTTTGATTTAGCCTAATTTTGTCCACTTTGATTAATAAATGTCCATTTGATTTTGATTTTGATCCATTTTGATGAAAATTAGAGCATTTGGCTGAGATTTGCATATTTTGATGATTAAAGGACACCTGGTCAATTTTAGGTGTCTACAAATGCCCCTCTTTGAATTGATGTGCGAAGCGTATTGATTCAAAGAAAATTGCATGTCCTGATCTCTGATTTGATACTGAATGATACAAAACTATTATGATTTGATAACCTGATTTGATTGATTGATAAAACCTGATTCACAACTCTGATTTGAAACTCTGATTTGATTTGATACCCTGATTCACAACTGATTTGATACTCTGATTGATTTGATGCAGAATGCCCCACTGATAAAAGTTTGAATTTTCAATGCCCCAGATTTGATGATATGATGCCCCCTCAGAAATGAAACAAATTGATCTCCAAATAAGCAAAGATGATGAGACTGATAGAAAATAGATCCAATATGATCTCATTTCTGAAAACATTGATAATGATAATGATCTCACAACATGCCCCAGTTTATAGATAATGCAGATTTAGGTCACATTGGGTAAAAATATATCCAAAATTAGGTCAAAATAGATTAAATAGGTTGAAAAACCTAAATTTACTATTCATTTTCACTTTTGACTGTTGAGATTTTGCTCTGATCCTTCTGTGATTGATAGCAATGGTGGTCCCTATTCTAGAGCATCGGTTTGAGAAAGCGTGCCGGTATCAGAGACCTCCTGACTACAGACCTCCAATGAGTGATTTGAACCTTCCTAGTGCATTTATTTCTTTTTTTGATAGCATTTATTATTTTTTTCAATAGCATTTATTGCAAATTTTGATGCTTGTTAGATTAGATTTAGCAAAATGGCACATAGGAACTTTTGAATAACACATGGGGTAGTTAAATGCCACCTCCGTGCAGTTAAATGATGTGTAGGAAGTGTTCAAAGACGCCTAGTAGCTAGGTTAAAATTTGCATCACATGTTTTTAATGATGCATATGAAACCCTTTGCGAAATTAAGTTTTAAATGCCGCCTATTAAAGTTTAAATGCCGCCTAGGACTTTTGAATGCCGCGTATGCTGTAAAACAATGCCTCTAAAACTTTGAATGACGCGTATGATGTTCTCAATGACACGTAGCGTGAAATGACGCGTATACTTAATCAAGTGACGCCTATAATGATTTTTGATGAAAACCCGAGTTTAGATAGAACAAATTGTCCTCGATTGACCGTCTGGATGACCGGATTGATTTCCAAGCTAGAAAGATGTGATTCCATGATGTTACTTAGTGTTTAGGATATTAGAATAATCATACTAGTGAATATTTGATGTGTCAATCAGATTGATTAAAAGAAATTGTCAAATTGAACCCTTCTCAAGATCTAGAGGTTAGGAACAATAGGTTGATGCGCTCAAAAAGAGCAAAGATAGATTTAATATGTTTGATTTGACTTGGAATGATCCACCAATAGAAATATATTGATATAATTCACTTCGTTTAAAAAATGTAGGCACATTACCGTAAGTTATACATACAAAATGTAGCGTCTTGGGTGTTTGATCTAGTTGACGAGCTGACCTTTCCAGAGAGACATACTATCGAGACACGTGGACTCGGATTCCTTCTTGATCTCCCTTGGTTTCAGCTAAACCGAGGTTTATTGACAGCTATGGCACAACGTTGGCACTCTGACCATAATACCTTCCATCCACCCCTCGGCGAGATGACTATCACGCCAGGGGATGCATACAGATTGTTGAGGATCCCGACCCGTGGAGAGTGGGTTTATTACAATCAGGTCTATGATGGTAGAACATGTAGATGAGTGTTTGGAGATGACACCATTGATGATGACATCATTACATGGGAACAATTCACTTCTTTTCCTACTTTGCCAGCCCTGTTAGGAGCAGTGATTGGAGGATTAATCTTACCAGATAAACGAGATCGTGGCTTTTCAGTCGGATGGGGGCACATTTTAGAGGACTTGATTACTCATCCTCAGAGATTCGATTGGGGATCCTGTGTGTTAGCCCAACTATATCATGATGTACACAAGGTTGTTTACAGGAACAACGCGGCTATATCAGCAAGTGTAGTTCTGTTACAGATATGGACCTGGGAGCATATCCCGATTACCAGAACTGTATCAACACGAGTGCGAGGTTGAGGATATCCTTACGCATTTCTATATGATGGCATGATTGTCCAGCATCGTCTAGGCAGGATTGAGTTCTGGCATCAGACTATCGATGATATTGATCAGGTCGTATGGAGACCATACTTGGGCTACAAGGGATGGAGAGAGGATGATGACGAGCTTCCATATATGTTTTCCCCTCGGTGGATGATTGGTCAGTCACCACTTTGTATTGAAAGATTCTGCTTTGGGAGAGTTCTTCGACAGTATGTTCGTGTACATGATATGCCATAGGGTATGGCATTATATGTGAGAGTGTAGGCAGAGCGATCCATGTGGGGAGCTCAGGTAGATTATCAGTTTGCCTATGCAGAGATTGAGTGGATACGTCATGTCAGATGGGATATGATGGAGCATGTGGCTGATGCAGGGATGTCCGCTGAGTATCGAGAGTGGTTTTCTCAACATAGATTTATTAGATTCACAGATCTGGCAGAGCCGATTCCTGATGTTGATGAGCTGTCTGATGAGGATGGTGGAGATGGGGATGATGGTGGTGGTGGTAGGAGACCATGGAGACAGAGGATACAAAGAGTACCTGTTGACGGGGTTTTGCTGACCGGGTCCGCCAATAGTCATAAGTTGTCACTGGGTTCTGGGGAAATCGGCCAACTCCGCTTGCAAAGGTTGTCCGGGGAAATGAATTCTCCAGGCCTTCAAGCACCTGGGTGTCGGGTCACGACGGTGCGGGGCTCGGTTGGGAGAGGTGACTGTTTTTGAGGGGGATACCTGGTTACTTCAACTCATCCTCCCGGAGATTCAATTTGGTAAAGGTTCCCCGGAGCATTCTACACTTGGCAAACAAAACGAAAAAAAGATCCTACAGGGTTAGAAACGTTTCATCTAACTATAGTCATGCTAAAATGTCCGGAACATCAACAATACTCTGAAAGACTACACTAATACCGAAGAAATACACAACCATCAGTTAGTATTTTATAAGTAGCGGGAATAAAGAGGTCGTTAATCTACTTTAACATATTCAGAGAAAAGGACATGTAGAACATTAAAACATGAAATACCATTAACTCAGAAGTAGGGACGTTAACAACATCATTGCCATGAATCCTTCCTTCTTCATTAACATTCTTCCAGCAAGCACTGGTGCGTGATACAATGGTTGCTCCAGGGGGGCACTTAACTAATCAAGAACCGAACAATGGAGCATTGAGCTCTGCAACTTAAACTCAGGAATTACTTTTGCTATTGATATGGACAACAAAATCATCAATTTTGTCGACCCTTGGAAATGGGCCGATCTGCCTATTTATACAATTCTCTAACCCTAACCCTATTTTACTGTGCTTCAATAAAATACAATATCTGGGGGCCGGTACTACCTGTGCCACCCTACAAAAGACCTAGAGACGGAATAGGTCTGTCATGTCAGAAGAATAAGATAAGAATATACATTGGAAGAATCGGTCTTGAGAAGAGAGCCAGAGAGGAGAAAGAAGAAAGAAAGTCCCCCGGGGACCGAGGCTACATGCCTCATAAATGGGAAATGCGGCGCCCTGTCTCCAATGTGCCAGGTGTACCTTTGAGCGGCGCCTCGAGAAGACCATCCTGTCAGGAAACCAAC
>MU227688.1:1142222-1165781 GCA_018584345.1 Thuja plicata | reverse complement strand
ATAATGCCTACTCCGCACATCGACGTCGTCTTGGCAATCTGCCCAGAAGTCCTCCATATGCATTCGATGGGGCTCTGAAGCCCGGGGCAGTGCCGTTGCAATTCGGCCATGCGGGTCAAAATTCTTCTGCGCCAAATAAAATTCTCTTAAGTTGTAACTTTTCAACTCATTGTCGGCCTCCTTCGCGGCAGCTAGATTGCATGTGTAATTCCCACAAGAGATTGGGAACGAAATGTTGGGGACCTTCTTGTGGGCCAAGAAGGTATGCAGTTCCATCATTTGCCGGCAATACTCTAGCAACACGATCTTGTCCCCACAATGCCTGGGCAACAAGTAGGGTTTCCCGGAGAAGCCGACGACCCTAATGTATGTATGCTGCTGGAATTGAATGTAGTAGTGCCCATAACTACTAACCAATTTCATCGCCTCAGTGGACAGGCGGTATCCGGCATCCCGGGTTGGTGTAAGCAGGTGATAGTAAACGAACACGTCGTTTACTCGGCAGAAACTGGGGAAAATGGCTTCCCATTGAATTTGTGGGAAATGGTCCCATGACGCCTTTTGTCCCAGGCCAATCCCGAGTACTCTGTCAGTGAGTAGGCTGTTGGAATGGGGCCTTTGTTGCGCCAAGGCCCATAAAACATAAGAAGACATGAAGAACTTCTTCTTTTGGTCCAGCTGCCGAAACCTGAAATCAATGTGATTGGAAATTATGGTGGTCCAGTCGAAGAATCCCTCCTTGGTGGCAATACCGAGGAGGAAATAGTACATCCATTTTGCAAATTCCTGGGCGGAGGGTTGCCCAAAGTCCCGGGCCAATGCTATCATCCCCATCTAGATGCTCTCTTTGAATTCAGAGTGGGGAATCTCTATCTTCATTCTTTTTGGGTCCCTCTTTGGGACCTTGAGCCAATGGGTATTCATGTATACTCGGGCAGCATCTTCCAGCTGCGTAAACTGCTTTAAGGCGTTAGTCCTTGTAACCACTGAGGCCGTGGCAAACTGTGGGATCCCCATGCCTGCTTGGAAGGTGACTGGGTCGAGAGACACCAGTGGAGTGGGATATCCGGTGGGTTCTGCGGGCGCGAGTATGATGGCCGGGACAGAAGAGTTGTAGTGACTTGCCAGTGTTAGAATCAGCTCCGGAGACTGTACGGAGCATGGGAAACAAGCTGCCCGGAGAATTCCGGAGTTCCCGAAGTTAATTGCCAATGGATCTCCAGCCTGTCGCTGGATGTGCATGATCTTCACCAGGGCCTGCATTTCTGCCCAAGTCCCGACATTGGTGTCGGTCATCAGTTTTACCTTGGACTCAATCTTTGAGCCCACAATCTCATTCTCCTGAACAAACTTCATGGTGAGGGGTAGCTTGGCCAGGGCCTTCTCCATTTTTGACTTTGTGGTGGCCCTAGTCTCTGTTGTGGTTGGTAGTTCCGGGCTTCCGGGTGCAGATGATGCGGATGCTTCAGACATGTCTGGAATGCGAAGTCCGGGAACTTGCGAAACAAGACGACCGTCAGAATATGTTTATCAAAATAATTACTCCGGGGTCCGGAGAGCTTACCACCGCGATGTTTGCTTTTCCTGAAAAGTTAATTTTACATAAAGGTATCCAAAAAACAAAAACATATCTCAAACTTAGGATTCACCATATCTCCGGGTCTGGGAAAATTTTTCACACTTGACGAAGGCAGAGGGTGAGTGGTGGTAAGAGGCCTGAGGCCCGGAGTAATGA
This sequence comes from Thuja plicata, assembly GCA_018584345.1. Lineage (NCBI taxonomy): Eukaryota > Viridiplantae > Streptophyta > Pinopsida > Cupressales > Cupressaceae > Thuja > Thuja plicata. The sequence continues at coordinate 1,164,046 of MU227688.1, read as the reverse complement.
CCGTTATTAAAATTGAACGAACGAGCAAGTTGTTCAGCCCACGTGGGCGCCACGTGGGTTGGCATTAATTGGATGTGACGGTGGTGACGATGGAGCCAACTGTTCGAACGCGCGAAAAGGGAAAGCCACTTGGCTGGAAGTAATTGCGCGCATGGGAAATAAAAGAGGCTCTGACAGCCTTGATGGAGGAGAGAGAACACCGCCTGTTTGAAACCGGCTGCGAGCCGAGTTTCAAACAGGTGGTTTTCTGCCTTGGAGCAATCTTGGAGGCGAAAACCAGAAGCAAAGGCGACTCGACCAGCTTGTCGAGCCACCTGGAAGGATACACACAGAGCCGAAGGATATATACATGGAAAGCCAGAGATATACAAGCTATATTTATAGAAATGCACATATATACACGAATATACATATGGGACGACTCCCGCGGGAAAACCAGACAAGGCAGAAACGAATATACACAGCTATCTACATCATGTACATGCTACTTACAGACTATTTACAGATTATTTACTTCTGCACAGAAGGCAGACAACCTTCTGGCAGAGCCGGCCCACCAACGGGCGGCAAAACCAGAGGACAAAAGAAACGCACAACAGAGAAACAAAGCCAAAACGAAAACAAAAATAGGCAAACCCATAGAAAACCAGGAAAAAAAAAGCAAAACAGAGAGGGGAGTAGAAGAACCAACCTGAAAACGCGGGAGGCGGAGGAAGGGAAAGATTACCAGGAGAACTCTGCAACATCTCGAATCGTCAGGCTGTCAAGATCACCACCACGAAGCACTTATGTACGTCTAAGAACAGCAGAAGGTGTTAAACTTTGATTATCACAAATTTCTCTGTAACTGCTCTGCTAATCGCTTTGAAATCACTCTATTTTGCTCTAAGTGCTCGAAGATTTTAATCGCGGTAAGTGTGAAAATGACAGGTGAGTCTATTTATACCCGTGGTAAAAGTAATCCTCCTCCTTCCAGAGATTTTAGGTTGGTGGAACCTCCAGACTCCGGGCCCGGGGATATCTTACGATGATATTCTTGAGACTTAAGAACATCATAACAACAAAATATCCCGGAGTCCGGAATTCGGCTTCTGACAAAAGACCACCTCCGGGATCTGGGATCCCGGAGGAGAAAACCAAACAAAGAAAACGACACACACCGAGGAAGAAAACCCCGGAGAAAGAGAGCAAAAAGAAAAAGAAAGAAAAAGAAAGACAAGGCAAAAGCCGCAGCAAAAAGCAAAACAAAGAAAAAGGGGGACCCAACATTTTGCACACAAAATGTAGGGATGGGGATGCAGGGCATAACAGTACCTAGAGCTCCTCAGGTACAGAGAGCTGCAAGACCTCAGATGCGGGGTGGGCATGTTAGGGCTTGAGGTGGTGGGTTTTGACACCCTAGATAGAGGCGAGCACATGTACCGATTCAGAGACAGGCTCTTTCTTTCCCAGCTATAGATTGGGCTAGATACAGACATAGACAGGTACATGTAGCTAGACAGGTTCCCTTACAGGTTCCTATACAGGGTCAGGATCTAAAGAGACCAGTATCTCCTCAAAGATAGGTATCTTCTCAAGTAGATCCATAGGTTAGTTCAGCACAGGTTCAGGATGCACCTCTGATACATGTTATACCACAAGTACCATTAGCACCGCAGGCACCACATGCATTTCAGGAACCTTCTATTATCGATATCTTAGTACAGGATGTGAGGGGTTTATAGGTAGTGATGACTGCAGTTACTGGACGATTGGATCATGTGACTACGATGCTACAATAGTTCTTGGCTATGATGGCGCAGTTACCTACTAGTGCTAGCTTGAGTCAGACACCACCTTCTACTCAAGATAGAGCAGTTGACAGGGGTCCAGATGGTTCAGGGGATGTATCAGGTGCTGCTGGAGATGGATCAGGTGCCCTTGCTGGGTCTTGAGATAGATATGAGATTGATATCCTGATATTGCATTGACGTATCATATGGAGTTTTGAGTAGGACTGATGTGTGGATCATTTTCTCGATGTATCTCTGATATACAGATTTGTTATAGACATTTGAAGATGGACATTTATCTATGATGAGCTTTTATTGACTTCCCTTTGATGTTGATTTATGATGTTGATGTGAGATTTCTTTATATGCAGATCTACATGATGTCTATGATTCACTTCTTTTTATTATTCTATGGATGCAATGTCTTAGATGATGACATAGATATATGGATGCAAATGATTTTTATGCAACTATTTCTATATGATTTTGATCTTATCATGATGTATGGTTTATGCAATGCAATGATATGGATGCAATACTTAATGCAATGGTAAAATAAATGCAACTATTTTTTTTTTGGATTTTAATGTATGCAACGTAATTTATGAAATGCAATTTTAAGAGATGAATGGATAAATGAATAATGATTAATGTATCTTTTCTTTTGATTTTCCCAAGATATGTATAAATAATGATTAATGATTAATTCTAGGAACAGATGCAAAAGATAATCTCACATAATTGATTTGAAACCATGGAATTTGATGTAACCCCAAAATGATGAACCCCCTTGTACTTGGAAAAATGCTCTAAGTAATGCAATTAATCTAACATGAATATGCAATACAATGCAACTAATTGTCATTGATTTTTTGTGAAAGAAAATGCAAAAAGAGATATATTTTCATCATTGAGCATTGTGGAATTAGGAGTCGATACAATCCTTACTGGTGCCACTGCGACCATAAGAATATGAATATGACTTTCATCTCAGTTGGTAACCTCTTTCAGGAACCTAGTACAACCCTCACTAGTTGAATAACCAACTATGGGAGTATGAATACCGGTTTCAACGGATTCAATGTTGCAAGTGGATTTTGGTATTAAGATATTGAAGATCTAAATAGCCAAGGCATCCTTTTTGCGTAAACAAACAAAGGTTGACCCTCCTTCCGATATCAATTCCCTTGATGGTTCTTTGATGACCATGTCCTTAGACAAATTCACATAAGGTAAATGATCTCCCTCAAAACAGTCACACAAAATTCAAGAAAAACATCATGTCTCCATCATCGCCAATCTAGTCAAAACATCATCAATTAGCTAAAAAGACATGACTCAAAAAATTCAATGAAAAACTCATCAAAAATTTCAAGTGTATCACAATGTATCAAGATTTTCAAAAAGAATTCCAAACATTCTGATCATTTAGGGTATTGTCAATTTTTAATCCTGATAAAATAAGTCAATGAAGGTCAAGGATCAAGTTATGCGATCAAACTGTTTGGGTTGAACAATGATATCCATCAAAGGTTCCAAAATATCTCTCCTCTGAAATTCTAAAAATCTGCTTCTGTAATGTGTTAATTGGTGTTTTGACCCCCAATTTTTGAACTTGGAAACTTGGCCCTCTTGATAACTTTTTCATATGTTTCTCTTCAGGCTCCCCTAATCCATATTGAAAAATGCTTTGTGGAGTCTTGTTTTATGAAGGCAATGTTCAGATTAACTATTATAACATCGAACCAAAGGACACATGTGCCACAGTTTGAGATCGAGAAAATTGGTTCAGATGGTACAAAGTGGTTCTGAACCACTTTTTACCTGTTGAACAAGTTCAGTGGTTCATAGATGAAGTTTCATATTACAAGTCCCAGTACAGAATCGGTCCAAATTGGTTGATTTCAGAGGTGGCTACTCATTAAGGAATTCATTTTCAGTGATCTAAGTTTCAAAGTTCAAAAGGCTCAAAGTTCGGTTCAAAGCACGAAAGTTTAGAGACTCATCAGTTCAAGAGTTTGGCTTCAAGGTTCCACTCTAAGGTATAGTGTGACACTTCGTTTCCCCAAGTGTAAACTCAGTCCCAAAGCTCTTTGGTTCAGATTCATGAACTCGAGGTCAAAGTTCAGGTTTAGACTCAAAGCCACATCCATTGTTTCAAAAGTGTAGTTCTAGAATCCGATGGTGCAGATCCAAAGGTACAAATTCTCATGGGCTCATTTGTCATGTCTCACCTCACTCTTACAATGATGAAATTCAGACATGGATTTTGGATATAAAAAAATGATATTAAAGATTGTGTTCATGGTTTTATTTCAAAATATACTCTTGATAAGGTTGGTGGAGCTCATTTGAATGTGTGGCAATTTGGATCTAAGAGGTCATGCTATTCATAGATGAGAATTGTGTCATTGTGGACACTCATGTTACAAAAGGGCCTGTTGACACTAGCAACGGGTCAAGGTTCACTTTAAGTAAGTTTTGGTGCCCTGAAGACACAATTTCCAATTGCAGCCGCCCCCAACCCACAGGATCGGGTATAAATATGGAGTCATAGACTGGACATAATGGCTCAAACTAAACAAAATAATCAATGATTAATAATATATTGAAAGAGAAATGGGTCGCAGTGAGTGATTTCCCTCCAAAGGTCGAGCACCCGAGCATAGACTCATGGTTGATCATCTACATTTTTGACAACTAATAATCCGAGTAGGAAAGTTATGTAACTTGAAGGATCATCAGTATGGATAGTGAATGTGCGGAGATCGGGTTTGAAGATGAATTTACATTGGCACAATGAAGACCTGACGAAAGTCACCAAAGCATATTGCCCAGTTCGGGGAGGTCACTCCATTTCATGAAGCTAAGCTTCAATCCTTACAACCGATCTCCAAGACCATAAAAGCTAAGGTCTTTCAATGTTTGTGAAACCAGTCAACATGATAACCGTGCCCAATCGAGATGTTTAAACAAAATCACAGAGCCTTACAACCTATTCTCGCAACAGTTTAAATAACACCAATACTCGATCTCGACTTCCAGCCCACTCATAGTTCAACATGTTGCATACCATTCGAGAATAATGGTGGGATCGATATGGGAGAGGTCAAACAAAACAAATGCTATGAGGTCCCATTGAATGGTTGAGCTCGGCTAACCACTCCAATTTCTTGAGCGCTGTCAACTATATCATTGACACATTGCCATCTAGTGTGTTACAGTGAACACCAAGTGTTCCATTATATTGCAGTTTGGCGCAGTAAAGTCCATGGACATGTACAAATGTTCGCACAGAGATGTCGAGACAGAATAGCGTTAGAAGGCGACACTATTCGCATGAAAGACACAATGCCCGTCGGCCTTTGATGCATATGGATTCACATATTTAGAAGGATCACCTCCCAGTATGATCCAATCCAAGAGTTTAAAGCCACCGTAATGGAAATTTACAATCAGAAAGTGACTTAGTATATGGAGGAATGAGATTTCAACAAATCAAATCGTCAGAGGAGAGCGCACGCAAATTGTCTGAGAAAAATCTTGGGACACAGTAATGGAGTTTTTGGAAGGAACCATGCACAAGGTTATATTGCTGATACCTCACAAAGCAGTGAAGTCGGGCTTCACATATTTTTGAAATAAATGGGTGATCATCGGGTGTGAATTCATGTCATGGACCTTCTCGGTGTCATTACAAGATAAAGTCCTCATTGCCAAATCATATGCCACCTGTTTAGAAATGCACGGACTTAGAGTCGATAGGTGTCCTCAATATTATGTTTGTAAAGATGGTGTTAATCAAAGATGAGGTCCCGTAAAATAATAAAGAGTAATTATTTTAAAAGATAAAAAGAAACAGTTATGATAACTGATCAAGGTCATCCAAAAGGAAAGAAGATAAAGCTGGAACAGAACATCAAAAAGGGGTTCCGGATTTCCACCTGGGGATGGGAGTCTGTGTGCTGCGAGGGGAGGAAGTGATTTTCAGAACTTCATTGTAAAGGAAAGGGAGAGGAGTTAAATATTTTTGTTTTCCAGGAGTCTATGTTTAGGCAATTTGGTTCTTTGTAGCTTTAGCTGAGTATTGAAGGGATAAAGAAGATTGTTAATTGAAGCTTTATGTTCATGCATCTTTCTTTAGATCGATTAGAACTTTGAGTCTTTTTTATTGTCCTCAATATGCTTCTATTTATAGTCACAGTTATTATGTAAAGCTTTGAATTTCCATATACCTGTACTCTTGCAAGTGGATTATTTAATTCAATTATCAATTTCTTGTAATGGAGGAATTAGAAGGATCAATTTTGTGCAGTCTTTTTCTTTTCTTTCTGTTTCCTTTCTTTCTCGCTATCTATTTTATTAGTTTAATATCAACATCTACGTCATACCTATGCATAGATGTTAAATCACCTTTCTTGCTTTCAGGTTAAAAGCATTACAAGTCATAGTTTAAACGAATTCATTGCAAATCTTGTACGGGGAGCTATACCCAAAATAATTCAGAGGGCGCTTACACTTTCCAATCGTGAAGTGACCCAACTGTTAGTGTAGATCAAATCTTCTTGTTTGGGCGTTTAGGGTTAATTTGTAATCATTTTCTTTGAAGACAAATCTATTCACCAATAGATTTTTGGCGACTCTATTGGGGAAAGGAATTGAAGGCTAGTGTTACATTTATTTCCTCAGACATTTTTGAAGTATCTCTGTATGCAGGAAATTGGCGGCTCTATTGATGACCATGCCGATTATAAAGATGATGAAAAAGACAAGGCCTAATCCCTCTTTCGATGAAATCTATCAGACGGATGACAAAGTGCTGCACGATTTCTTGGATAGTTTCAAAGAAAGTATCTCCGAGGCTGTCAGGAATAACATCAGCCTGGAAGATGATCATGCATCCACCCTTTTGTGGAGAAGCCTTTGTGTACGGTTCCATAAACTCAAAGATTTGCAGGAGTATGAAAGAAGAGTGGTAAGGCTGAAAGAGGAATTGACAGTTGATGATGAAGAGCCCTCAGTGATATCCTCTCACTTCATTTCTCGCATCTATTCTATTTTTAACGATCAAGACAACATCCAAGAGCCCATGGGTGAAGATGATGAAGGAATCCATGACCATATCATAGAAGAATCTTGTCATTCTAAAAATGAAACTGATAGCGGTGAAAAGATGAAGCCACAAATTGGCAAGGTTTCATCTTAGGCTGGAAATCTGCCCAAAGAAAGAATTTCTGAGATTATCTTTCAGCCCATGGATAACTCAGTACAAATATTGAATAATACTCTCCTTAGAAAATAAGAATAAATCGGGGGCAGATTCATGTCATCTCTCCAACCAGATGACTTCTCTTAGATTGACTCCACAACAAGTAAAATAGAAAATAAATTTATGGAGATGGAAGACCAAGTTACTTGGAGTGAGCCTAATATGTTATACCTGCCAACGGGATTCTGTGAGATTGTCACTATTAGGGACAATCCTTTATTCCAGATATGTCTGTCCTCTTCAAGTGTGAAGGATTATTTCTTCTCTCAAGGAATAGAGAATGCTGAAACAAATGTGGAGCAAGGAGAAGATGAAGCTGTCACACTATTTCAACCCCAAGAAACGTTAAAATTTTCAACAAATACTTTGTCTCGTGAAGAAGAAGTGGCGCCTCAGTTCTTTCCACCCTTTGGAGAAAAGAATGCTCCTGTGAAAACTCTAGGTATTGATCCATCTTGTACCTTTATCTCAGAGAGAAGATTTTCAGATTTGATAGTAGGGAGAGATGGAATGTTTTACATGTTCAACAATGGCTTGGTTCTTGATAGAGATGAAGTAAATTTTAAAATGAGATTTGATCCTATGCTGGATGAATTGTCTTCCTTCTCTGAAATTAGCCACGATGCAAATTATTATGCAAAGGAAAGTGTTTTTGTTAACAACGATAATGAAGCGTGCACTTCAATTTATGGAGATGTCCCTCAGCATTGTCTTTTTCAGTTAGCAAGTAAGTATGGCCTAGAAGATATTATAGACAAATCTTTAGAAAATAAATAATGCTATGATGAGATTTGTTTGTTTGGAAAGGAGTGGTGGGTGAGCAGATTTCTGCATGTTATTAGTTTGATGATCAATACTCAAGAAGTTGCCAAAGAGATGTGGTTTTGGGCTGCAGTATGGAGGCACCATCCATTGCTTCGGAAAGGCTCCTATTTCTCCCAACCAGTTAATGGCTTCATGTAAGTTCTTCTTGCTTCCAGTTATTGTGGTAGGGGTTTTTCCTACTTATGTATATATTGTGAATATCTTTTTGCTGTGCATAGTGTTAGTTGGAATAATGTTCAAGCTTCGGGCTTGCTGGTAGTTTAGATGTTTAGGCTGGTTGGCTTTTCCCTGCTCCCCTCCACCCTTATGCAAGCACCTCCTGGTTTTCCTTTTCTTACTGACTCTTTTCTCCCAATGGATAAGGCACTGATCTTTTGACCAGAAATGTTGGATTCTTCATGCACTTTTCAGCACATGCTCCCTAGTCAGAGCCAATGTTAATTGGTGTTTTGACCCCCAATTTTTGAACTTGGAAACTTGGCTCTCTTGATAACTTTTTCATATGTTTCTCTTCAGGCTCCCCTAATCCATATTGAAAAATGCTTTGTGTAGTCTTGTTTTATGAAGGCAATGTTCAGATTGATTGTCATAACAACGAACCAAAGGACACATGTGCCATAGTTTGAGATCAAGAAGATAGGTTCAGATGGTACAAAGTGGTTCTGAACCACTTTTTACCTGTTGAACAAGTTCAGTGGTAAATAGATGAAGTTTTAGATTGTGCATCCTAGTACATAATAGGTCCAAATTAGTTGATTTTAGAGGTGGTTGCTCATTAAGGAATTCAGTTTCAGTGATCTAAGTTTCAAAGTTCAAAAGGCAAAAAGTTCGGTTCAAAGCACGAAAGTTTAGAGGCTCATCAATTCAAGAGTTTGGCTTCAAGGTTCCACTCTAAGGTATAGTGTGACACTTCATTTCCCCAAGTGTAAACTCAGTCCCAAATCGATCTCTTTGGTTCAGATTCATGAACTCAAGGTCAAAGTTCAAGTTTAGACTCAAAGCCACATCCACTATTTCAGAAGTGCAGTTCTAGAATTCGGTGGTGGAGATCCAAAGGTACAAATTCTCATGGGCTCATTTGTCATGTCTCACCTCACTCTTACAATGATGAAATTCAGACATGGTTTCTGGATATAAAAAATGATATTAAAGATTGTGTTCGTGGTTTTATTCCAAAATATGCTCTTGATAAGGTTGGTGGAGCTCATTTGAATGTGTGGCAATTTGGATCTAAGAGGTCATGCTATTCATAGATGAGAATTGTGTCATTGTGGACACTCATGTTACACAAGGGCCTGTTGACACTAGCAACGGGTCAAGGTTCACTTTAAGTAAGTTTTGGTGCCCTGAAGACATAATTTCCAGTTGTAGCCTCCCCCAATCCACATGATCGGGTATAAATATGGAGTCATAGACTGGACATAATGGCTCGAACTAAACAAAATAATCAATGATTAATAGTACATTGAAAGAGAAATGGGTCACGGTGAGTGATTTCCCTCCAAAGGTCGAGCACCCGAGCACATACTCATGGTTGATCATCTATGTTTTTGACAACAGATAATCTGAGTAGGACAGTTATGTAACTTGAAGGATCATCAGTATGGATAGTGAATGTGCCTAGCTCGGGTTTGAAGATGAATTTACATTGAGTACAATGAAGACCCGACAGAAGTCACCAAAGCATATTGCCCTGTTCGGGGAGGTCACTCCATTTCATGATGCTAAGCTTCAATCCTTACAACCGATCTCCAAGACCATAAAAGCTAAGGTATTTCAATGTTTGTGAAACCAGTCAACATGATAACCGTGCCCAATCAGGATGTTTAAACAAAATAAAAGAAACTTACAACCTATTCTCGCAACAGTTTAAATAACACCATTACCCGATCTTGACTTCCAGCCCACTCACAGTTCAGCATGTTGCATACCATTGAAGAATAATGGTGGGATCGATATGGGAGAGGTCAAACAAAACATATGCTATGAGGTCCCATTGAATGGTCAAGCTCGGCTAACCACTCCAAGTTCTTGAGTGCTATCAACTATATCATTGACACATTGCCATCTAGTGTGTTACAGTGAACACCAAGTGTTCCATTATATTGCAGTTTGGCATAGTAAAGTCCATGGACATGTACAGATGTTCGCACAGAGATGTTGAGATAGAATAGTGTTAGAAGGTGACACTATTCACATGAAAGACACAATGCTCGTCGGCCTTTGATGCATATGGATTCACATATTTAGAAGGATCACCTCCTGATATGATCCAATCCAAGAGTTTAAAGCCACCGTAGTGGAAATTTACAATAAGAAAGTGACATAGTATATGGAGGAATGAGATTTCAGAAAATTAAATCATCAGAGGAGAGCGCACGCAAATTGTCTGACAAAAATCCTGGGAAATAGTAATGGAGTTTTTGGAAGGAACCATGCACAAGGTTATATTGCTGATACCTCACAAAGCAGTGAAGTCGGGCTTCACATATTTTTGAAATAAATGGGTGATCATCAGGTATGAATTCATGTCATGGACCTTCTCGGTGTCGTTACAAGATAAAGTCCTCATTGCCAAATCATAGGCCACCTGTTTAGAAATGCATGGGCTTAGAGTTAATAGGTGTCCTCAATATTATGTTTGTAAAGATGATGTTAATCAAAGATGAGGTCCCGTAAAATAATAAAGATTAATTGTTATAAAAGATAAAAAGACACAGTTATGATAATTGATCAAGGTCATCCGAAAGGAAAGAAGATAAATATGGAACAAAACATCAAAAAGGGGTTTCGGATTTCCACCTAGGGATGGGAGTCTTTGTACTGTGGGGGGAGGAAGTGATTTTCAGAGCTTCATTGTCAAAGAAAGGGAGAGGAGTTAAATATTTTTGTTTTCCAGGAGTCTATGTTTAGGCAATTTGGTTCTTTGTAGCTTTAGCTAAGTATTGAAGGGACAAAGAAGATTGTTAATTGAAGCTTTGAGTTCATGCATCTTTCTTTAGATCAATTAGAACTTTGACTCTTTTTGATTGTCCTCAATATGCTTCTATTTATAGTCACTGTTATTATGTAAATCTTTGAATTTCCATATAACTGTACTCCTGCAAGTGGATTATTTAATTCAATTATCAATTTCTTGTAATGGAGGAATTAGAAGGATCGATTTTGTGCGGTCTTTTTCTTTTCTTTCTATTTCCTTTATTTCTCTCTATATGTTTTATCAATTTAATATCAGCATCTACATCATAGCTATGCGTAGATGTTAAATCACATTTCTTGCTTTCGGGTTAAAAGCATTACAAGTCGTAGTTTAAACAAATTCATTGCAAATCTTGTACGGGGAGCTATACCTGAAATAATTCAGAGGGCGCTTATGCTTTCCAATCGCAAAGTGACCCAACTGTTAGTGCAGATCAAGTCTTCTTGTTTGCCCCCAAGTGAAAAATTTGATCAATGTGAAACTTAGGGCAAATGAAACCTAGAATGCAACAATGCAGCTGGAAGGCTTTATTATGACTATGCACAAATGACGGATGCAATGAGGATATGTACAAATGAGATGGTGAAAAAGCAATATGGACAAATGTAACTAGGAAAGACCAAAGGGAGCAAAAATTTCCTGTTTCCAGGTTTTCACCTTTTGGGTTTATTGCTCTTTTTTCTCTTTTTTTTGGTCTTTTTTGCTACCAAGGCGCCTATTGCTAGGTTTTCACCAAGGCATTTTTCTCTCTTTTCAATTTTTTTATATTTTTTATTTATTTTCCTTCATCATCAAGGCGCCTATTTGCTAGGTTTTCACCAAGACAACATTTTTTATTTTTGTAATGTTTTTGACTTTCTTCATGGTCAATTTTCCCCTTTTTCTACTTTTTTTGCTTTTCCATTGTTTTTTTCTTTTTTCATCTTTCTGATTTTTTTGTATTTCAATCTTTTCTCCTTTTTTTTGGATTTTTACTTTTTCTCATATACAAAGAAGATGCTAACTCATCTGATACTCTTTCATCGGATTCTCTTTCATCTGATTAGGTATGAAACCTCTTTAAATGGATGCTATTAATGGGTTCTTGCAACTCACCCCCTTCACAATCAGCTAGTTTGTATGTCCATGTTCCAAAAGAAGAAACAATTACAAAAGGACCAAGCCAATTTGCTTCCAATTTTCCTTTCTTTTCCCTATCTGCCTGATTTTTAGGGTTTTCTCTTAACACTAAGTCTCCCACTCGAAAGTCTCTAGGTTTGATGTGCTTATGGTAGTTTATTGAAATTCTATTTTGATATACCTTCAAATGATCATATGCTTGTATTTGATGTTCCTCCAACAATTCCAATTGTTGATTTGGGCAACCCTATAATCCTCATCAGTGATTAATCCATGTAGTGATACTCTTAGGGATGGAATCTCAACTTCTAGGGGTAAAATAACTTCGACCCCATAAACCAAGGAAAACAGTGTAGCTCCTATTGGTGTACGGATGCTAGTTCTATAGGCCCACAATGCCGAGTTTATCTGAATATGCCAATCTCTTCCTGACTTATCAACCGATCATTTCAATATTTTGAGGATGTTCTTGTTTGTAGCCCCGACTTGTCCATTACCTTGAGGATAGTAAATGGAAGAAGAATGGTGAATAATATGAAATGTTTCACAAAGTTCATCCACATCTTTGTTCTTGAATTATTTTCCATTGTCTGTAATGATGGCATGAGGAATACCATATCGAAAAATGATGTGATTAAGGATAAACATAGAAATCTACTTTCCCGTGGCAGTTGTCAAAGGAACGACCTCTACCCATTTAGTGAAATATTCTGTCGCTGTGAGGATATATTTATGTCCATTAGAAGATGGTGGGTAAATCATGCCAACTAGATCCAAACCCCATTGACAAAACAACCATGGTGTGATAAATGGATGCAATTCTTGTGCAGGTGCATGGATCATGTCTCCGTGATATTGGCATTTAGCACAAACTTTCACAAATTGATAAGCATCTTTTTTCTAAGGTTTTCCAAAAATACCCCATGCAAAGGATTTTCTTTGCTAAATTTAATCCACTAGAATGCGACCCACAAATCCCCTCATGGACATCTCTTAAAGCTAACCTTGATTCCTCTTCATCTAGACACCTAAGGAGCGTTCCGTCAAGACCTTTGTGATACAATGTGTCTGATAGGATGGTATAACAAGTCACTTGTCTTATGAAATTTTTATTTTGAGCACGAGTTTGGTCCATAAGTAAGGTTTGGTCTTTTAGGTAGGCATAAATGGGTCCATACCATAGTGAGTCATGTCCTTAAGAAGGGCAATTATTTGGGTATCGGGTAAGTCAAATGCCATTTTTGCCAACTTTTCCACCAAGAATTTGTACCTCGCATTCTAATTAGGCATTTGGAGTAATGAAGCCGAATTAGCCATTGCATTAGTTGCTCTATTTTTGTCTCTTGGAATTTTCTCAAAAGTAATCAAAGAAAAATATTTTTTCCAATCATCCACCATCCTTTTATATGGCATCAATTTTTCATCTTTGGTGTTGTATTCATCATTGATTTGGTTGATGACTAATTGAGAGTCTCCATAAAATTGTAATTCCGTGACATTCCTTTCCAAAGCCATTTTGTGACCTATGACCAAAGCGTCATATTCAACAATATTATTTGTGCAAGGAAGCAACAATTTGTAAGATTTGGGAACTGTGCAACCTTGAGTTGTTATCAAAAGAATTCCTTCCCCTGAACCACTTTGAGTATAGGATCCGTCAAAATATAAAGTCCATGTTTTTGCTTCCACATTAACAATCTCTGAATCAGGAAATTCCACTTGAATTGGATGTGTAGACTCTAAAGGATGTTCGGCCAATTGATCAACAATTACTTGTCCTTCGATTGCTTTCCTATCCACGTATTCAATGCCAAACTCACTAAGTACCATCACCCATTTTGCAATCCTTCTTGTTAGGGATGTTTTACTAAGTGGATACTTCAAAGGATCAATTTTGGAAATTAACTTCACTTTATGCATCAACATGTAATGTCTAATATTTTGAGAGGCAAAAACCACAGCTAGGCAAGCCCTTTCCATGAAGCTATAGTTCAATTCATACTTTATCAATGTTCTACTCAAGTAATAAATGGCTCTTTCTTTTCCTTCATTGTCTTCTTGTGCCAATAGGACCCCTAAAGATTTCTCTGTTGCTAATATGTAAAGTAACAAGGGTTTGCCTTTGATAGGTGACATTAAGATGGGTGGATTCACCAAATATGTTATTAAAAATGTGAAAGCTTTGTCACACTCTTCATCCCATGTAAAAATAGTGTCTTTATGTAGCAACCTTGTGAATGAATGGCATTTTCCCGCCAATTGGGAGATGAACCTCCTTATAGATTGAAGTCTTCCTTGAAGAGATCTTATTTGGGTAATATTCTTAGGGATTTCCATGTCCATTATTGCTTGTACTTTCTCAAGATCTACTTCAATGCCTTTTGCAAAAACAATGCAACCTAAGATTTTGTCGGATTGTACCCCAAAAGCACATTTCTTTGGATTGAGTCTCACTTTGAATTGTTCTAACCTTGTGAAGATCTTGTCTAATATTGGTAAGTAATCCTTTCTTTCATCTGATTTTTCTATAATATCATCCACATAGTCTTCTAAAAAGGTATGCATCATATCGTGGAAGATGGTAGTCATTTCTCTTTGGTAAGTTGCTCCGACATTTTTGAGACCGAAGGGCGTCACATTCCAACAAAAGGTTCCCCATGGGCATGTAAAAGTTGTCTTTTCTTGATCTTTGGGTGCAATTTAGATTTTATTGTATCCACTAAATCCATCCATCAAGGAAATCATAGAATGACACGCTGTTAAGTCCACTATAGTATCAATGCTAGGTAGTGGAAAATCATCTTTTGGGCAAGAAAGATTGAGATCTCTAAAATCTGTGCGAACTCTAATAGATTTGTCATGTTTTGTGACCGGTACAATGTTGGATATCCATTCTGCATATGCAATTACTCTTAAGAATCCAACCTTGAGGAGCTTTTCCAATTTTGCTTTTACTAAAAGTGCCACATGAGGGTGCATCTTTCTCAATTTTTGCTTTATGGGTTTCACATCGGGTTTCACATTTAAATGATGCATTATGAAGCTTGGATCTAACCTTGGCATGTCAACATAAGACCATGCAAAGTTAATTTTCTTTTCTTGAAAGAATTCGATGAACTCCTTCCTTTCTGATGGACTCAAAGATGCTGCTAGATGAATAAACTTGGGATTCTCTTCGGTGCCAATGTTAACTTTCTCTGTTGGTTCAATAAGGATGGTTGATTGTCCATCTTCATGTTCAGGTAGGGTATCCAACCTCTCTTCCTTAGGTTCCATAATTGAGTTTTCATTTTTGGAAACATCCGATATTTTGACTTTTTTAGGTTCTAGCACTGCCACATGGTGGTTTTCACCACTAGACCTTTTCATTTTTTAATATTTTTTTCTTTTATTTTGTGGATTGAGAGGTTGGACCCCTGCCTCTATCATTATGTCTGGATTGTATTCATTAATGGAAGAAGATGGATTTGTGCATGCTAAAAGTGGCCTTCTTACTTAGCAGTACACTTCAACATGGTCATTGTTCTTCAGTTGCATACAGGAATGAATATGGATTCATTCATCCTGCATGTCTAAAAGAGTCGACCTGTTGCCTTCTAGAAGGCAGGAGTATGAGCTTTCTCTTAGATCATTGCAAGCTTAGTGACTACACACTAAACTAAATGAAGGATTTAGAGCTACACTAAATGATCTAAGATGATTATGCAAAATGCAGATTTGTGGTTAATCCAATCTACTTTAAGATTCAACTTTAGAGCACCAATTGAAATATGAGATATTCAGTTTTAAACCCCAAAAAAAGTGTTCTCTAAGTTAGATTGATTTGCATGCTTAAAACAAAGTGAAATAAGCTAATTGAAATTGAATCTAAGATGCAAGAAAGCTAGAATGAAAAATACATCATAATAACGTTAATAAAAAATTAGGATCCTTTGTGAAAGAAAAGAGTTTCTCTTTTATAGAAATCTCTCTCGAATCGACGGTCGAGATCGAACAAAAAGAGTGGCTCAGATTTGATTGAAGAAACACAATCCATGTGCAAGTGATTCGATTGGTCAAGAGAGTGAGTTGACTGAACTAACTGATCAATTACTTTGGAAATTTCCATATTTAGTTTTCAGTTAACTGAAATGTTTCCAAAATGATAAACAATGGAGAATCAGTTAACTGGATTTGATGATTTCATATGCATTTTTAATAAATTAATTGATTTTGAATGCACATTTATGTTTTTATAATTAATTTAATTCATTTTTGATTTAATTGACAATTTTGTAATTTTTATTTAATTAACATATCAGAATATCAATTAAATAATTAATATATAGTTTATTTGCCAATGTATTATGATTCTAGAAATTAATTAATTAATCAAGTATGGTGATTAATTGGGACCTAGGGTTTAGGTCAGATCAATTTGAATTTGATGAATTGCTTGTTTGATTTAGGACTTAGAATAATTAAGATTAGGGTTTCTTGATTAATTGTTGAGATTGGGGGTCTAGGGTTTAGGTGACCATTTTTAGGTGATTACATTTGCCCCTCTTTGAATTGATGTGCGATCAATGCATTGATTCAAAGACTTGTTAGTGAGAAGACCCAGAATAGTTTGATTTGAAGCGATGAAACCATTCTTTTGAAGAAGACCAACTTTGAGCTTGATTGGACGAAGATCAATCAAAAGATATAAATTAAATGCTCAGTTTGATTTGAAGCAATGAAACTGAACATCTGTCAGCAACTCTTAAACCTTTTTGATTGGTTTGAATGAATAACCAGTTTGATTTGAAGCGATGAAACTGATTACCGTTAAGAGATTTGATTAGCAAGCAAATTGACTTGATTTGAAGCGATGGAGCCAATTTGATCAATGTATCTGGTTTCAATAATGATTGCCCCATATAAGACCGATCTTGTCTGGTTTTGAGTGTATTCACCACTGTATAAGACCATTGATTAGGTTGCCTTTGATTTAAGATGATCTCAACTTGATTTGATGCGATGATGCTGAGATGTCCCAAGCGATGGGGTTTTGATTGAGGATGTAATCATTGGAATGTTGATGTCCTAATCCTGTCCCCTCGGGAGCGAAATCAAAATATGGCTAGGTGCCCTAGTGATGAGAAGCAATTCGATTGATTAGACAATTTAGAAAGAAACTGATCTGATTAAAAAGAGGTCCCACATGGTTAGGACAAGATATGTACTTGATGAGAGGTCTTGTTTGACCAAGATTGACCAAAAGTAAGATACATGGATTGATTAGAAGAAAAGCATTAGATATTTCCATTGGTTGTGCAAGTGGTCAAATTTTGATTTTGATTTCGATCCTGAAAAATAGAATCAGTACAGTTGATTAGAAAGGG
Source organism: Thuja plicata (assembly GCA_018584345.1). NCBI lineage: Eukaryota > Viridiplantae > Streptophyta > Pinopsida > Cupressales > Cupressaceae > Thuja > Thuja plicata. The sequence goes on along the minus strand of MU227688.1, from coordinate 1,146,715 downwards.
GTGTCATGACCACTTGACGATGAGAAGATTGATCGATTGAAGTCTCAGATCCTTCACATTGGATATAGATAAAGTTATTATGCTGATTTTATCACTATGCAAATGAAAGACTAACATGAATGCAACCTAAGGTGTAGTCAATGAGCTTTAGCTTTGAAAATTTTCATCATTGAGCATTTTTGGAACATCGGAGTCGATACAATCCTTACTGGTGCCACTGCGACCATAAGAATATGAATATGACTTTCATCAAATAAGATATGGGAAAATAACGTAAGAATCAAGGTACAACAACCGAGATGACTTGAACATTGTTTCCAGTTGATGTTGCAAGAGTACACCAATATCGAGGCATTCAAAGCCAAGATACCCATGAGTGCGATCTTGCATAAACAAATAGAGCAATAACAGTCAAGGAGATAGTTCTGACCTCACCTTGGCGTACAAATAAATAGGATCGAGGGATGTGAGGCTTTTCTGCCTTAATGCAGGAGCTCTTACCACATACACCCAGTTTATTTGACGTTGCTGGATCATTGGGACCACACCAACAAGAAGTAGACAAAGAAAAGATTAGCGAAATCAATGAACAAACATCATATGAATAGAAGTTTAGCATACTTCAACCAGTTTCAAACTTTTTGGATGTGTATATGTATGAGGTGTTGAGAAACACCATTGTACTTGTGAGTGCTTTGTGTTTGATTGTTATCGATCTGTTGTTTACGTTTACGATATCCAATGAAATATAGATGCGTCCAAAGATAGTATTAAGAAACACTGTTGATTGTGGTGTTGAGAAACACCTATTTGCGTCAGTAGAAAGTTGTCCTTCAAAAATGACAAGATTATTGACTCTGGTGTAATCCAAAGATGTGATCAAATTTGGGGACCCATACCCCAAGTAGAAAACAACGATGACTGACTTGACTCATACTGCGAGGAAAAATCTGATTTGATTGCCCCCAGGTTATGATTCTGGATCGATTTCAGCCAAGAGGGTTGTCAGAAGAATCAGAGTGTCACGAAAGTGACTAAAAGCTATGTGCAAACTGTAGCAAAGGATTGCCAAGACTGAGCATTAATAGATGGAGCACTAAGTAAAAAAGGCACCTGTTTACCAGGTTTTCACCAGCTACCTGGCAGATATTCTATTTAGCAGAAATTGACTTGATTTGAAGCGATGAAGTCAATTTGATCAATGTGCCTGGTTTCAGAAATGAATGACTCGTCTAAGACCGATCTCTCTAGTTTCGAGTGTATCCATCACTGTATAAGAGTTTCTTTTGATTTATGATGATCTCAACTTGATGTGATGCTATGAAGCTGAGATGCCCCAAGCGATGGGGTTTTTCCCGATTGAGGTGATCATTCAAAACTTGGTAAGCATGTTTGTGTTGCCATCCTTTGTTTTTCAATTTTTTTGTATTTTTCCATTTATAAAAAAAAAAAATTATTGATGTATCAAGGCGCCTAGTGCTAGGTTATCACCAAGATGATCATTTTTCAGGACATTTTTCAATTTTTAGATTTTTTAAAGATTAACTGTTCTCAAGAAAGATCACATTGGTTCGCCCCCAATGTCTAGCAAGGTGTAGGACATTGTAGATGGATTAGAAAGTTGATGGATGAGGTGAATAGACAATTATGGATGAAGAGGGTGAATGCAACCCTCAAAGACTGTCTCCTCAAGATTACCCAAGCTAGGGAAAAAAAGAATATAACAATGTAGGCTCATGGAGCGGTGTGGGATAACATATAAGATAATGACCCGATGTCATGAAAAGCATGTGGTCCAAAAGAATGGACATATCAAGAGAGTTCTAAGAACTTGTTTTTCCATTTTTTATCAAGACCAAGGGGCCAATTAGATAGGATATAGCTATGATAGCACAATTAGGATAAGAGGTCATGGAGGTATAAGTGGAGGTTTTGGATTATGGTAGGAATGCTCAAAGATAGGAAGGATAGGCTTGGGATAAGCAAGATCATGATAGGGTACCATGGATGAGAAAAAGTGAACAAGATGATGGAAAGGATAATGCATGGAAAGAGGCATGGTGTGTTCATGGATAGGCTCAACCCCATCAAGATCAGCAGAAAGAACATGGATGCTCACGGAATTGCTAGATGTAAGATATGATAGATAAGATGAGATGGAAGGAACTTTCCCCCAAGTGAAGAGTGCAAGTAGGAGGAATTATGCATGACGCTTGTTTGCTAGGTTTTCATCATGGTACTTATCCAAAGTGCCACAAGAAGTGGTTTTCACCATAGGAGGGATTGATTTATCTTTACTTTTTCTACCAAGGTGCCTGTTTACCAGGTTTTCACCAAGGCACTTTTTTATTTTTTTATTTTTTTTGTACTTTCAATTTTATGGAGAAACTTAAGCTTCTTGCTCTTTGGATAGTGTTCCTTTGAAAGATATGCTATGATGGGCCAAGGTCGTTGAAAGTATGCTCAAAGATGCTGATAAGGTGATGATAGAGAGAATGATATGGAGGATAAGGAAGATGGTAGCCAAGGATTTATGCGGTGGATTAGATAATAGCGATGGAAGGATATGGGATAGGGTATTGAAAAGTTTGGGTAGGGGTAGATGGAAATGGTGATAAGATCAACATCAACACACGCCTTGAAGGGTAGTGGATGGATGAAGGAAAAGTGGATGGAATAACTTGAGGCTTTGAGGTATGATTGGATATGGATCTTGGTATACGAGGACCCAAGACGGATGAAGAAGGGGATGAAGTATTTGAGGTAAAGGATTTTGGGACATGAGGACCCAAAATAGAGTTCAAAGATGGGAGATGTTTAGATGGAGATGAGGTGGAAGACTTTGGAAGCTTGGATGCCAACTCTGACTTTTCCTTTTTGTTCAAGTCTTTTAAGAGAGACTTGGGAATCCACATAGCTTTTGCTTTTCTTTTTGTATACAAGTCCTTTAGAAGAGACTTGGGAATCGACATAGCTTTTGATTTTCCTTTTCTTTTGGATGATTTAGAAGGCAATTCTTCCATGATGGATTTAGGAACCCATATTTTCTTTGATTTTAATATTTTCTCGGATTTAGAACACAATTCTTCCATGATGGATTTAGGAACCCATATTTGCTTTGATATTATTCTTTTCTCAGTGGACCTTTGCAGTCTCTTGAATATTTCCTTTTTCTTTGTAATCATATGTCGATTAGATGGGACGTAGTGATCTTCATATGTACGTGGATTCTTGTGTTTCTTATTTTTTTGTTGCACATCCAAATTGCTTCCAAAAGACTTGGGGATTGTGGATGAATAGGGATGATATGATTGGTTCATATGGATGGGTTGATAGGGAGAGTCCAAGGATGCATGTCTTTGTTGATCTTGATAGGGGATAGGGTAAGTGGATGACAAGCTAGTAGTGATAGGTATGGTGGATGGAGGGATATAAGGTCCCAATATGGATGGAAGATGCGATGGTTTTAGCATTGGGATATAGGGACCAAGGATGGATTTGGAGGATAGTGAAGGATGATGCTTATGTTTGAATGAGGGGATATAAGGTGTGGAAGGGATATCAACATCTTTAGAGTGAGCTGCATTACCAAGGCTCTTTTCTTTTGAATTCACCTTTCTATCAATAGGAGCATGAGAAACTTTGACAGGAGCAACTAAAGCTTGAGAGGATTTATTGTTATGCAAGGGATTTAGAGGAACAATGTTTTCTTGAGGTGGATATGGAGGAGCATGACAAGGAGATGGGATGCTCTGATCTTGACAAGGATCTTTAGGTGGTGTACAAAGGGTACCTTTCTCTTGATTTTCAATAGGCCCATTAGAGATGGTGGAAAGGATATCTTGAACTTGCTTGGGAGATGGATGGTTATGTGGTTCTTGAGTTGGAGGGATATCTTCTTGGAAGGAATGAAAGGATATGAGGGGATCATCCTGAGACGCTTGAGATATGTGACTTTGGTCAACTATTGGATAAGGATGGATGGTATGCTAGTCTTGATCATTACTGATATTTGTTTCTTCACATTCTGGATTGCCCTCTTGACATGGAGCCACTTCTAAGGACAAGGTAGGAGTTTTGATCTACATATGGTATTCTTGACATGCTGATGGACAATCATTTGGAATAGGCATGATAAGCATTGAAGCACATGGATGCTTTGGGTCTATGATATTTGAAGCCTGAGAAATACTTGCAGTCATATGTGGATTAGCTTGGATCTCTTTTAGAGGTAGTCCTTGAGGGTAGACATAGTCGTCATTAGGTTCAGTTCTTGATGGAGATGGTGTGGTTGGTTTTGAAGCTTTAGGAGATAGAGGAACGGTGGAAGAAGTAGATGTGATATGCGAACCATTGCTAAACATGAATTCTTGATATTGATCATGCTCGAGATTAGATGAATCATTAGGATTTTCAACTTCGATTATGCCATCATCTATGAGATCTTGGATTTTATGTTTCAACTCCATGCAAGATGAAGTTTTATGCTCATT
>MU227688.1:1128482-1142172 GCA_018584345.1 Thuja plicata | reverse complement strand
GAGGTCATTCTCAAGAAGTTCTTTCAATGCAGATTCATAAGATTGCCCCAAAGGAGTGAAGTCTCTCGTGCATTTAACCCAAGGTTTTTCTTTCATGATGTTACTAATCCCTTTGGAGGAAGACTTCATGGTGTTTTCAGCAGCTTTTAGGGCTTTCGAGCCACTCGCTTGATAATGATCAAATAGAAAAGGATAGATTAAGCTTGATGAGGATTTGTTGGATTGTGTATCCTTTTCCCCTTTTAATTCTTGGATTTCAGATTGCATAGTTTGAAGTTATTTTGATAAAGCTGCCATAAGAATCTCTTCTTGTGCGTTGTTAGGACCATAAGGTCTAGCCCATTTGCTTTTGGACATTGTAAGATTCTCTTGATGTGCTTGCATAGAATATTGAAGAGGAGGTATGACGAATCGATTGATTGACTATCAGGTGCTGAAGTGATATCAAAAGTGTTGATTAAGTCCAAGACCAAAGGAAAAAGGAGATAAAGTCCAATTGAGAGAGAGAAGCAATGACTTCGATCTTGAGTCAAGGTTAACGAACCTGCTCTCACAACTCAGGATAAGGACATCGTAGACAAAAATGATAAGATAACAAGTCACTTGGACTAGCACAACAAAATCAGATTTCAAAACATCAACGAGTCAGAATGTCAACAGATTGCAGTCAAAGACAGACTAGTAGCGATGTTGGTGAGAACACAGATTCGGTGAAAATTCAGACAAAACTTTCACAATAGAAGAGAAATTCGGACAACAAGTTGATAGATTTCTAGAGTTCCTTAAAATGACTTCTAGTTCGCACAAGCATAAATAAGTTGATTCACCTGACCGACACTGTGGTAATATCCAAAGTGTTATCCTAGTCCAAGACCAAAGAGACCAAGAGATAAACATCCAACTGAGGAGGAGATAGCAAAAGACTCAGATCTTGAGTCAAGTTTAACGAACCTACTCTCACAACCTAGGAAAAGGATAACGCAAACAAAGATGATAAGATTGAACAAAGGACTCCATCAATTGGACAAGTGTAATGACATCAGATTTAAAGACAATGATAGGTTGGACTAACAACAGATCATAGTTGCATGTGAACTAGGAGAAGCGTTATGATAGCGCAAATTTTAAAACAAACTGAATGTAGTAGGATAGACTGATGAATGACAAAGTTTTGACAAGTTTTTGAAACAAATTTGACAGAGTTTTGACAATATCATTGACGTTTCAGACGAGACAAGATAGACAAATATCCAAAGTGTACAGTTTTCCATATTGTTTGATCGTTGTTGTTGTTATTTTTGTTGTTTCGGTGAACACTCACACCAGACACATCAAGAAGCCCTTAGCTACTCAAGCACATCAAGCAAACCTTATTCCTAGGTGGCGAGAAATGGACAATACTTGTTTGAATCCTCTTACAATAAAATACCTATTCAAGTCAGACAGTTTGAAGCTTGGTAGCACTGGCTCCCCTCCACGACACACACTTCTCGGGCCTACCAAGCTTCGAATTTCTCAAGATCTGAGGATCCTGATAAATTTTATGTCTCAACAAGAGGGGTACATGAGAGGTTTCTTAGGCATGCACATCTCACAATGCCCGTATCAACAAGTAGAAAAGGATTTTGGCCACTAGCTAAAAAGGGTTTTAGTAAGGGTCTTCATTTAAGCGTATCCTCTATGTCCACGCAAGCACGATTCAGGCTTCTAACCCCACAAAGCACCTTAGCCCAAGCAGTTCACGATACGTGATTGAGACCCGGAGGCCCTACTTTGTGTTAGGTGAGCACCGAGTATAAGCTCAAATGCCACTTATCTTCCAAGGTTTTGGCCTCAAGAAGCATTTTGATTATAGTGAGTCGAAGAAGCTTGGCGTTAGCTTGTTCTCACTTGGGTCATTCTCCAAGGGTGAGTACTTTCTCCCACTTGGACAGACCCTCTAAATTTGTAGATCTCAAACGGAGAATGACAATAGTGTTTCTGGATTTTTGATCATCCCAAAAGGGTGAGAGCATAATCTCCTAACATTATTGCCATCCCTAAAACATCAAACAAATGTTCATTTTGAGAAGTCTTGCATGTGGCTTCCTATTTTAAGAAATAAAAAACAAGATGTAAGCACAATATTTTGCGTTCTATCGATCAAAGGCAACCTGCAAAACCAATTCATGAGTAGTTTGTGTTTTAGTCTTCTTGGATAATGTTCTGCAAACCACTGTTAGGCTGTACACAAAAGATAATCACATGAACATCAAATCCAAAGATTATTCCACATTATCAAAATCAAAAAATCAGAAAACATATCACATATTAAGAAAGTAGACAGAAAGTCATGCATTTTCAAAAAACATTGCACTGGAAAAGGTGAGCATATGAGCCCGTACGAGGCTCCGAAAGCTGCAAAAGTGAGGATTAAACATGTATAGTCACCAAAAAGTGCAATTTCTGAGAAATCCAGCCACCAAAATCAAAAAATAACTTCACCACAGTGATCCTCAGGGATTTCTACACAAAATAAAAAAAAATCTCAGAAAAAAGGAGCTAAAATGAGCACGATATGGGCGTTTGGAGATGAACTGCAATTTCAAAACAACATATGGTAAAGGCAAAAAATTTTAAATTTGGGATAACGTCATCAATACATAAGGTTAACTTTGACGGTCTATAGGTTGTCGTGAAAAGTCAATAATCCTAAATTTTGACGGTCATAAAGACGTCAAAATTAATGTAACAAAATATTCTATTTTAAAAAAAAATCCTTGGCTCCTCATGTTTGCTGGCGTGATTGGCCGATGTGGCATATGAGTGGCTTTTTTCCACGTGTCTATTTGTAAGTGGCCCGTTTGGAGGGTTGCTTCTCTGAGGTGGCCACCAGGTGGTGCAAAGGAAAAGCGGTGGCAGGTTTGAGTGGGCTGCGCTAAGGCTAGACTGAGCTAAGGTTGTAGGTTGGAAGTCGCAGGGGAGGGAGGTTGCAGCAGGGCTGAATGGAGCAGAAGGCGCGGGGTGGCGGGAGGACTGTGGCAGATGGGCGGAAGCAGGCAGTAGAAGCGGAGGGAGGGTTGTAGAGCGATGGATGAAGCAGCAACGACGGGTTGGGGGGAAGGAGGGTTTTGAATGGATGCGTGGGGGTGGCAGGGAGGCGGGTGGAAGAAGGGTGTGCGGGGAGGGAAGAAGGTTGTTGTGGGGAGGCGCTATGCTGCGTGGGTAAGAGAAGGGGTGCAGTGTGGTGGAGGGATAAGGTAGATGGTGGTGGAAAAGGGGATTGGGAGAAAGGGAGTTGCGTGGGCGGTGTGAGATGTCGGAACTTTAGTCCCACATTCACGCCGCGAATGGATGCTACTGTATATTTATACAAAGCCTGCCGGTAATAATGTAAAAAGGAAGCTTATGGGCTATGGGCTTGGGCTGTGAGGTAGCAGATTTAAATGAGGGGTTTATGAACAGGTTTAATAGTAGACCACGATTATAGAAAAAGGGATCTGGTTTGTAACAAACCAAACATTTTTCAAAAGATTTTCAAAAATTGCCTCGATATGCACGCTTTCTTCAGCCTGCACACACAGTGTCTCAATTTGCATGTAGAAGGTCGTACGACCTCTATTTGCAATTTTTTTTTGTGACAGATTCAATTTTGAGCAAAGGTAGCCGTATTTATAGTCATTTCGCACTGAAACGATGATTCAGACGCAATGGTGGACCAAGATTTCCCTCAAAATGAATAGAAAATAGAATTAAAAATCAAAGTTCATAATGAGGCCAGAAATTGATTTTTCAGCCCCACGGTGGGCGCTAGAAATGTGCGTGCTAAAAGTGGCCTTCTTACTTAGCAGTACACTTCAACATGGTCATTGTTCTTTAGTTGCATATAGGAATAAATATGGATTCATTCATCCTGCATGTCTGAAAGAGTTGACCTGTTGCCTTCTAGAAGGCAGGAGTATGAGCTTGCTCTCAGATCATTGCAAGCTCAGTGACTACACACTAACCTAAAGGATTTAGAGCTACTCTAAATGATCTAAAATGATTATGCAAAATGCAGATTTGTGGTTAATCCACTCTACTTTAAGATTTAGTTTTCGAGCACCAATTAAAATATGAGATATTCAGTTTTAAACCCAAAACAAAGTGTGCTCTAAGTTAGATTGATTTGCATGCTTAAACAAAAGTGAAATAAGCTAATTGAAATTGAATCTAAGATGTAAGAAATCTAGAATGAAAAATATAACATAATAACGTTAATAAAAAATTAGGATCCTTTGTGAAGGAAAAGAGTTTCTCTTTTATAGAAATCTCTCTCGAATCGACGGTAGAGTTTGAAAAAAAAGAGTGGCTCAGATTCGATTGAAGAAGCACAATCCTTGTACAAGTGATTCGATTTGTCAAGAGAGTCAGTTGACTGAACTAACTAATCAGTTATTTTGGAAACTTCCATATTCAGTTTTCAATTAACTGAAATGTTTCCAAAATGATAAACAGTGGAGAATCAGTTAACTGAGTGGAACTAGATTGTTTCCAAAATGATAATTCGGTTAACTAGATTTGATGATGTCATATGGATTTTTAATAAATTAATTGGTTTTGAATGCACATTTATGTTTTTATAATTAATTTAATTCCTTTTTTATTTAATTGACAATTTTGTAATTTTTATTTAATTAATATATCATAATATCAATTAAATAATTAACATATAGTTTATTTTCCAATGTATTATGATTTTAGGAATTAATTAATTAATCAAGTATGATGATTGATTAGGACCTAGGTTTTAGGTTAGATCAATTTGAATTTGATGAATTGCCTGTTTGATTTAGGACTTAGAATAATCAAGATTAGGGTTTCTTGTTAATTGTTGAGATTGGGGGTCTAGGATTTAGGTGACCATTTTTAGGTGATTACATGATCAACCGCATTTAGGTATTTGGCCTTTGCAAGGTCATTGGGAAAGTATAATAGGTCATTTGGTTCAGATAAATCCCAATCAATGAGTTCGGGGTGCATTAAGGATAAAGACTCATTTGGAAAATTGTCATTCGAAGGGTTTAAGGACATGACCTCATTTGAAGGTTCATACATTGTATCACTTAGGTCTATGACATGGGCTTCCTCAAGATGTTCCATGGAAGTTGGATCAAAGTCTCCTTCACTAGAGTCCTCACTGATTTCCATGGGAAAGAATACATGTGGATTAAATACAACATTTAAATCACCCCCCACGAAGGTACCCAAGGTTCACCTATCCATTGAATAGTGCTAGATGCTTGAGCTATGTTGGATTCTTGAGGTTCACTTGACACTTGTGTATAATTCAAACCTTGATGTTCATTTTCTTGACTTGTAACATTGGGAATAGTTGCATATGTGTAAATAACATTAACTTCTATGTCATGACAAGACTCTTCGGAAAAGGAATCCCACTCATAATCCCTAGAATCATCTTCACTCTCGGAACCTACTATGTGTGCACGTTCGTGGAAATCATGTATTGGACTTGAAACTTCTCCTTTATGTTGAAAACCTATTCCAGATTTCTCTTCTTTTGATCTCTAAGCGGGTTCAATGGGTTCCAATAATCCTCTATTTCAAACTCCTAAGGGTCCTCTTCCCTTATATCCCATTTTTGCATGATTTGATACCCTTTTCCATATTGATCGATTTGAATGTTGATGTGTTGTACCCTTTCCATAGGATGATTTGAAGTGTCCTCTTCCTTATAGAGCCATTCTAGTACTTTATTATCCTCCTCTAGGGCAGATTTATCACTTTATCTTACAAAATGAGAATTGTATTTATGAGGGGGATGATCACTTGATGGCTTTCCATGTGTCCTAGGAGAGGTTGGTAAATCAAATAGGGAAACATAATATTCCCCCACTCCCTTGGAGTTGATTCTACATTTTTTTCAAAGGTGTGCATCAATTCACTCATCTTTTGATATTGATCCTTCTTAGCTTGTTCTCTTTCTTCCTTGGTAGGTTTCAAAGTTTCCATCTTCAACGTAGAAGTCTTAACTGAATTATCATGTGAGTTTTGACCCTCATAACTCATCTTTTCCTTTCCCTTAGTTGATGTAGTTGAGTTAGTTTGATTAGGATTTGAGATGGAGGTAGCATTTGATGTCAACTTCAAACTTTCCTCTTTATGTTCTTCATTAATATCATTAGGGATGACTCCTTCCCTATTGTGAGGAATAAATAATTCATGACTTGGCTTTAATGTGTTGCAATATTGAAAGGGATTATAATCTCCTCCAATTGTAATCTCCTAACCTTTATGTGGAAATTTTATGCATTGGTGATAAGTAGAAGGTACCGCTTGCATCTCATGAATCCAAGGTCTTCCCAATAGGATATTATAAGTTAATTTCATGTCGAGAACTTGACATATGGTATCTTTTTTGATAGTTCCCACTTGGATAGGTAAAACAATCATGCCTTTTGAAGACCTTTCTTCCTCATCATAAGCCTTAATGGTGTTTTGATTTTTAGGGTCAATGAATGATTCAGATATCCCTAAAGAATTGACAAGGTTTAATGTACAAATATTGAGACCGGCTCCCCCATCAATGAGAACTCTCTTAACCCTATGCCTTTGGATTAACACTTCTTTATGCAAGGGAAAATTTTGAGGGTGGGTAATAGACATGTCATCTTGTTCGGAGAACGAAAGGCAATGAGGAGCTATGAGATGTCCTACCATATTTTGAAACTTATCCTCCTCCAAGGTTATAGGAACATTGGTTTCCACTAGGGATTTTTCCAATATTTCTTTATGATTAGGAGATAGTTTCAACAACTCCAAAATAGAGATTTGTGCCGGAGTTTTATGCAATTGATCCACCAAACTATAAGGCTTTATTGAAGAAGATGTTGGTTTAGCCAAAGTAGTTGTTGAAGTAAGACCAAAGGTTTTAGGGGCACTTCCTTGTAGGGTAACTCTTGCTGCTTGCCCCCTAGTTACAACATTAGAGGTCTCTTTCATAGGTTGTTCTTTGATTACCACAACATTGATAGTACTATCATGTCCGAATAGGGAATTAATAGTATTGTCATAGCTATGGGCAAAGTTTACATTGTTGTTGCCTCTTGAATTGTTACCATTGGGAGCATTGGAAGATTCACCCTTTTTATGTTTGTAAAAAGGAGTTTTAAATGTTGTGTGGTCACTAGTATATTTGGGACCTCTTTTCGACGGCTATGTGTCACAATTATGACACTACTCCATCGAGAAAGCGACACAGACCGGTGTTGCAGTTTTGGTGTCAGAATCACCGACGGTAGCTATGTCTGTCGTTATTGTGACGGTCATGATGTCGCAATATGCACTGGCTATGAGGGTTAGTATTTCATCATTACACATTATGGGTGTCGTTATTACGAGATGTTATACATGTGACGTCCACCTGTCAGACTATTCTGACATCTAGATGTCGCGTGAGGTATTCTGGCATCGTTTGTCCACTGAAGACCGTCATAATTGTGACTGTATGCTATGTTTAAAAAAAAAATTTGTCATGTGCATGGAGTGAGACCTTAAAATATTGAGCTTCTCTTTGTTTCGAGAATAGTTTAACATTCTCTACTTAACAAGGCCAACCACATGAAGGTGGAAGCTCATATGGCCCCTCCTAGTAGTCTCTTATGACCCTTTATGACACTTTAAGATCTCTAAGATGTAATCTTAGGGATCGTAAAGGTTCATAAAGGGTCATAAGGGATCTTGGTACACAAAAATTGAGAAATATAAATGTAGGCATCATGGTCAGAATTGTTTGGAGACACAACATAATTGAGTGGTATACCTAGACGATGCAACGCAACAACTACTCCTCCAATTCTAAGTTGGCACTGTAGGATCCAAAAACTATAGATAAGGAATAAATTGAGAGATTGGAGGAGGAGGTCCATAACGACCGAAATAATATAGGGCCATAATGACCGAAATAATATAGGGATCCTATATTATTTTGGTTGTTATGGCCCTCCTCCTCCGCTCTCTAAATTTATTCCTTATCTATGGGTTTTGGATCCTGCAGTGCCAACTTAGAATTGGAGGAGTAGTGGTTGCGTTGCATCATCTGGGTATACCACTCAATTATGTTGTGTCTCCAAACAATTGTGACCATGATATCTACATTTATGTTTCCCATCTATCGTGTTTATGTGCATGTTCTTTATGTGTTTGGCTTCTGTCCCTCGCATCCAAAATAAGATTTTCCCACTCTGAATTAAGAATGCACGTGGTAGAATATATAGTCTTAGAAGGCCCCAGATGGGCATAAATTCAATGTAAAATTATGGTCTTGAATAGATAAATTGGAACTGGAATTTAAGCAAGGCTGGGAAAAGTTCGTGCATAATTATGAACTTTTTCTGAAATTCCAGTTTCAGTTTATCTTTACAAGACCATAATTGTACCACTGAATTTCTGCCCATTAGGGCCTTCTAACATCAAATTTTCTTCTGGTTGTTTATGTTGTGTCTCCAAAGAATTGTGACCATGATGCCTATATTTATGTTTCTCATTTGTTGTGAGATTAAAAGTCTTCTAAGGAACATGTCGTGTCTATGTGGAACTACATAGGATCGTCACCAAAGGGGGTTTCAAATCATAGAACTCCCTTTCATTTAATAATTATGAAGCCATCAATGGTATACTAATTGTTTAGGATTGTGAGTTTTCATTGATGGCTTCAAATTACCAAGCAAAAGGTGTACAAAAGACTTAGCAGCCTCATGAGCCTTTTGCTTGAATTTCTGCCCATCTGGGTCTTCTAACACTATATGGAATGTGATGTGTTCATAGAAGACATCATACAAACTTGTTTAGTGATCATATGTGTTGAAGGTGGTGCCTGATGCTGCTGCAACGACTATAGATATTAAATTTTGCATCACTGCCTAATGTCATTGAAGTGGCATCAGACTCCACCTTCAACACAATATGATCACTAGATAGGTATGTATGCCTTCTACTTTTAAGTTGGGCTATTTCTTTTCTTGTTTTATGAATTTGGGTGATCCTTGCCAATGTCTCCAAAGTTGAATCTAGTATACTCTTGTATGATCCAAAACCTGCAAGGAAGGAAAAGATGGGGTTAGATCCAAAGGATCTAAGAAATGCTTGGCACCCTATTACTAATCCTCATCTACAATTATGCATGTGCATAGTCAAGCCATGCACTTCTAAAAGGAAGAAGGATAAAATTTACAAAAACCCATCCAAGTTATAGAAAATCATAACAAAGTCATAAACAACAATAAGTTCATGAGTTTATCAAAATATGTCCAACGCATTTACATGAAATTCTAAAATAATTTCAGTATCTACAATAGCCCTCTGTTAATCACATTTATGCATATGGTCCCAACAAAGTAGTGCACAAACTACACAAGAAGGCATCGCAAAAACATGATTTCTACTTTCGCCATTGAAGCAATCTCGGCGGCACTAGTTGCCTCTCGAGCCTTGCACAACTTGCACTCATTTCCTACATCAGGTATAGACATAGATGGGGTAGATGTAAATGTGGTTTCATCGACCCACCGAAAGTATTGACATCCACTATTTCCCCGCAATACCAAATCTACATCAGTTCTTCCTAAAATGATTATAACTTGTCACATTACTTTTAAACATTAAAATATAATTCCATATCCAGACCATTTTCCTATTTGGGAAACCCCAAAATAGACACCCAAGATTACTTGTTGTGTGTGATGTCTTCAACACACAAGGGCCAACACCACATTGACACATAGGCACATTGACTGAAGCCATCGACACTATATCGATAAATATTGCACTGTCATTCCAATATATCATTTTGTTTAGTTGGTTATTTTGTTCATTCATACTAATTATAATTGCAATAAAAAGCAACATACTAATCATGTAGACAACATCTCAAATAAAATTGCAAAATGACTATTGTCAATCATAGTACATGTAAATGCAACGCCCTAACTACACTTGATGGAAACCATATGCATAGTTGTGATTGGGAAATTTAGTCCTTACCACAAATTGAAATGCATGTAAAGGCATCTACAGTTGGGGGCATGTCAAATTGTGATATTGCTATCAAGATTCAAGTGTATAGTTTGACATTCACAAATTGCCTTGTGTCAGATGCAGTTAACAAACTAATCTCACAAAAATTGTTGATGTTTCGACAATTCCTCTCATTACTTCTTCTCCACTTGAAACAACTGGGACTACCTGGGAAAGACGAGTAGGCTCTACTATACCATTTTTCCATGTTCACTATATGTGCAGATAATTTCTTCTTTTCTATCTCCATTCCTCATCATGCTTTGTCCTTGTTCTATTAGTGGCCGAAATATTGATATTTAGAGTCTACTCACTTTCCCGGGTACTCCCAATTGTATGAATTGGAGTTGAACCATGTGTCACCTACACTCTTGCAAGTCATTGTCAACACATCAACAATTTTTGTGACATGATAAGAAATTTGTGCATGTCAAACTCATGGATGAAACATTGGTCAATGAGTTTGACTCAAAAAACTATACACTTGAATCCAGATAGCAATATCAGAAGATAATGAAAAGTTTTGATGAATTTTAATGGGAGATGTAGTCAGGTATAAAAAAGAATGGTCCATAAAGAACAAAAGAAAAAAATAATGGCATGAAGCATTCCAAATGCAAAGATGAAAAAAATGCCAGTATTAAATAGTGAGCTCATACACAATGCATGATGCCCTAGCTTGCAGCCCGCAAGCCATCAATATATTTCCTCGTGAAATGATCATCAACAGGGAGTACCACATAGTACCAACGGGGTGTACGACCACTACATACATATATACATACATACATACATACATACATACATACATATATATATATATATATATATATACGTATACGTACATATATACATACATATATATATGTATGATGTTATTGTTATCATTGTATGCTTGTTGTTGTGCACCATATATTATTTTATACATAATAAGTAATTTGTGCATGTTAAATTCATGGATGAAACATGAGTCAATGAGTTTGACTCAAAAAACTATACACTTGAATCCAGATAGCAATATCACAAGATAATGAAAAGTTTTGATAATAAGATTTACATAAGTTTTGATAATCAGATTTACATAAGTTTTTGAATCTAGATAGCAATATCATTAGCTAGATACGTTTTTGTAATGATGATGAACATATGGATATCTAGACCCTAAGTATGTATCAACAAAAATATTTACAAAGAAGAGTATTCCAAACATTATGTTAAACAGTTAAGTTTCATGTCTACGTTTGATCTAAAGATGGCCTAGTTTGTTGACAAAAATGTCAACTCCAAAGAAGTAGTCCATCATAACATTCTTATTTTCACATGTGAAAAAATATTCATTGTGACTATGGAAGATACTCATAGCAGTGTATTCATCATTAGCGCAAGATTGCTTGAACACCTCCCATGCCTCCACCATTTTATTTCCAAAGCCAACTCTATTATCAAAAATTGAGCCAAGCCTGCCAGAGATAATGTTTGGATTGATGGTCTAAATCCCCTGTGCAACTTTTTATGAATTTATGGAAACAACCACATGCTTAACCACCTTCAAGACCCATTCTAACTGATCGGTAACTTCAAAGAGAGTAGAAATACTAGTTTATAGATCACCCCATCGTGTACATGCGAGCCAACAATATTATGTTTCAGGAGGTAGATAATAGCATGTTTGATGTCATCATCATGCACATTAAATAATCTGGAGCACTGCTCTTCCAAGGAATCCAAATGAAAACATTCAATACCAAATGTTCTATCCATTGAGAAGACCTAAAACAAAGTAACAATAATGAAAATAGTAAGTATGCCAACATAATGAATAGGTGGGCAAAATACATTGATCCAATAACAACAAATCCATTACAAATGTCAATCTTGCGGTCTCAATGAAATAAACAGTGTATAAAACAATATATGGTGCACACAACAGCAGCAAGCATACAATGACAGCAATAACATTGCATGATGCCCGAGCTCAAGGGCAGAATACATTGATCCAATAACAACAAATACATTACAAATGCCAAGCTCATGGTCTCAATGAAATAAACAGTGTATAAAATAATATATGGTGCACAACAACAACAATCATACAATGATAGAAATAACATTGCATGATGCCTGAGATCAAGGGCAAAATACATTGATCCAATAACAACAAATACATTACAAATTCCAAGCTCACGGTCTCAATGAAATAAACAGTGCATAAAACAATATATGGTGCACACAACAACAACAAGCATACAATGACAGAAATAACATTGCATGATGCCTGAGCTCAAGGGAAAAATACATTGATCCAATAACAACAAATACATTACAAATGCCAAGCTCACGGTCTCAATAAAATAAACAGTGTATAAAACAATATATGATGCACAACAACAACAAGCATACAATGACATAAATAACATTGCATGATGCCTGAGCTCAAGGGCAAAATACATTGATCCAATAACAACAAATACATTACAAATGCCAAGCTCACAGTCTCAATGAAATAAACAGTGTATAAAACAATATATGGTGCACAACAGCAGCAAGCATAAAATGATAGAAATAAAATTGCATGATGCTCGTCTATTATAGAAAATTCAAGTAGTAAAGGCATACATAAGAGGATGAACATAAATAATAAGGGTACCAAACATTGCCTGAAGTGATGAATTTTTGACCTGGGTATGAATCGAGTGTGCTCCTGTGATGATCCAGAACCTACAAACAAAAGAGGGACGAGGGTTAGATTAAAAATATCTAAGCAATGAATGACATCCTATTACCGATCCTCATCTACAATTATGCATGCACATAGTGAATCCATACGCTTCTGAAAGAAAAACCATGCTACAGGACATGTGCACTCAGAAGAATGTTGCATAAAGGAAAGAAGATAACATGTTTTTCGTCATGAAATGATCATAAATGAGGAGTACCACATAGTGAATATCAAAATTGAAACAAATAAAGAGAGATCAAACACTTCACACAATGCCTTGAAGGTAATAGCAACGATGCCCTGGCTCTCAAAGATCGCGGGTTATCAAGCATTCCAAATGCAAAGATGTAAACAATGCCAGTATTAAATAGTGAGCTCATAAATAATGCATGATGCCCTAGCTTGCAGCCCGCGAGACATCAAGGCATTTCCTCATGAAATGATCATAAACGGGGAGTACCACATAGTGAATATCAACAACAAAACAAATAAAGAGAGATCAAACACTGCATGCTATCAAAATAGAATGGCAGTGGCGATTCAATGCATCTACAACCTCAACAACATGGCAACATTAATCCAATAACAACAAATACATTACAAATGCCAAGCTAGTCACGGTCTTAATAAAATAAATAGTGTATATATAAAACAATATATGGTGCACAACAACAACAAGCATGCAATGACAGTAATAACATCATACATATATATGTATATATGTATATGTATATGTATATGTGTATGTATATATATGTATATATGTATATACATATATGTGTATATATATGTATATGTATATAACAAACAGAGCTCATAACAGGGTCATGTGGTGCTCAAACAGTGAGCTCATAAACAATGCATGATGCCCTAGCTTGCAGCCCGCGAGCCATCAAGACATTACCTCATGAAATGATC